>PVJL010003705.1:0-149714 GCA_004026885.1 Lyroderma lyra | reverse complement strand
GGGGTCGCAGGTGGGACCTCACGACTACAGGGGACCCCGGGAGCAGGATGTGGGAAACCCAAGGACAACCAAGGAAACCTCCCCCTGTGAACCCCTGGCCTCAGACCACCTCCCTTTGTGCTGCTTAATAAATAAATACGCAACTGTCCTCCTCCGGGAGGTTCTGGTCCACGGGCCTGACCTCCCTCCGCTGAAACACTCCATCGAATTTGTCTCCTGACTAATTGCAGTTTCCCGTGGCTTCTTTGCCGGCCGAAACCTAACAGTAAGGACTCAAGAAAATTTTGTTCAACAAATGAATAAAAACAAAGAACCAGGGCAGCTCCAGTCTCGTGTAACTATCTCTTTGGCATTTTTTAGTCATTTGCTAAACCTGACAAAAGGAGTTTTCTAAGACTGAGATTGTTTCACTTTCTTAATTCCTTTTTATAATTACAGTCACGTGTTGCTTAAGGACCAGGGCAGTTCTGAGAAATGTGTCCTTTGCCAATTTTGTCATGCTGTTAAGAGGCTGCCATGAGCAAAACAACCCGAGATTAAATCAAGCCCGAGAGAAGGTGATGCCATGGGGAGACGCAGTGTGCACCAGGCTGCGGCCGGCCTGATGCGGCTCGCCGTTGTACAGCAAACGCTCTCGTTGTGAGTGCAAAGCGCATGCTCTAAAATAGTAACAGAAATAGTAACAGGACAGTAAATACATGAACCGGTAACATAGCTTACTGTCACTCTCTAGCATTACGTATGGTACAAAACCAGCAGCGAATAGTTTATCATCACTCTCTAGTGTTCCGTACGGCGCGTAACTGTGTGCTACACTTCCAGCAGCTGGCAGCGTGCCAGCTCCACCGCAGACACGTGACAAACGTGCGGCACCACGACATGAGGAGCACTATGACCTCGCTAGGTGACGGGAAGATTTTGGCTCCACTTTAATGAGGCCACTTTGTATATACGTGCGGTCTGTGGCTGACTGAAACGTAGTTATGAGGTATGACTGTATATCCTTTTGCTAGCGTTTTGTAGTTCCATCATAGTTTTGTTATTCATTCTTAATCCCCTCCCTTCCACCCTCTGTGCTGTGTGCCTCTTTACAACGATCCCCAGACGTGGAGGCAAAACGAATAGGCAGAATCCCTGACAGTGGCACTTCTGAGAGTCCATGCACACCCCATGGGGTGGCTTACTTTAGCTCTGAGACAAGTACTTCTAATCACTCCGAGAACATCACTGCAGAAACTCTCACTCTTCTCTGGTACAAATGATTTGAATTCTGGGTCTCACGCAGGTAGCAATGCAATGATCTACGTCCACTAATTGAGGTCGCTGTGCATGACTAGCTTTTTCACATCTAACCCAAGCTGCTGAAGAACTTTCTGGAGTTGAGCCCTTTCCAGTGACTCCTCCTCCCGCCCTCTCTGTCCGCTCTCATGGGAGTGCCTTTTGTGACTTTCGAAGTCGCTGAGGCGGGCAGTCCTCCTTGGCCCTACAGCCTTTTTCCAGGCCTCACATTAACCATGCCGTGGAGCGGCCTCATTACCATCCATGGAAGTTCTGCAGGTGCAAAGTCAAGCTGCTGCGTCCTGCAGTGAGGAGGAGACCCCTGTGTGTGCTTTTATCCTGTCTCAGCCGGGGCTGTCACTCATCCAGTGTGCTTCCACTTGCCGTCTCCCTCCTAGGTTTTCATTTCAGGTCCACCTCGCTCTGTGCACAGCCTGCTTATTCCATCAGAGCGCGGGCCAACCGCCCACAGGGAGGCGGCCTGGATCCTGCTACCGATTTGGCAGGCCATGATCTGGCTGCCCAGCCTTTGCTTTTGAATTGGGAATGCGGTATTTATGTCCAGAGAGGTTTTCTTCCTTTTCTTTCAACTCCAGATGCTTTCTTTGGTCTCTTTAAAACACAGATTGCTAACTTGCAGCAGTTCTAAATGTTTAGATAAGGCTTTCAGGCTGGCCTATTTTGTAATGCTCTCCTACACTCTGTTATAACTTTAACATTCACATCTGCAAAGTGCTTTGAGATGTTTTCCGGAAGGAAGCCATTTGTATCGGTTGATTGATGGTTCAATCAATGAGTGGTCCTTCCCAATGTTACTCAAAGTACTTAGAAGCGTGCTACAAATGCATCTGATGTCCTGTGTCCAAACTCTTCATTATCTCCAAAAACGCTCTCCAACTTGAAAAACAGACTTGAGACCACTTTTAGGGAATAGGAACATTTTACTATCAGAAATGTACATGTAATGACATAGCTGCATTTTTAATTTGATGTATACAGATCATATTCTTATACACTAACAAAATTACTGTTACAATTTTTTAAATTGTAGAAATTTTTAAAATAGTCTTTGTTCATTTAAAGCAACTTGGTAACAACATACTATTTTAATTTAAGCATAAAGTTCCTGCGAAATAGTAATTGTTGCATGGTAAAAATGTTACCTTATTAATGTTTAATTGTGCAACGTAATGAAGGAAAACCATACCCCAGATCATTTAAAATAGCAGAAAATACTAAAAGCCATTCCATTTCACATTATGTTGCATTTGTCAATAAGATGAACCTAAATGTGAGCAGTAGTTTACCAATTACAACTATAACTTTTTATGTTATAATTTAAAACAACGGCTGCTTCCTGAAGAGGAGGTAGAGGCAGAGGAAGAAATGGAAGGGAAGAGATGATATTAAACATCTGCTGTGTTTCATCAAACACAAGGCAAAGTTCACACAAATAACTGGAAGTTTATTATATTTGAATTTGTCTATTAATCTGGGTCATTAATAGTATAGACTCTGAAATAATATCTAAAACCTTCAAACAGTTTACAATGAAAAATATAACTAAGGGAACATAAAACAATTGAAATTCTTAAAATAAGAATTTTCAGAATTTGCTGCAAAATTATAATATGATTGTCTTTAACTTTTAGTGAGCAAAATTTCCAAGAAACTATAAAATCAAACTGATCTATCTAATAAGAGAAAAATAGGGACCACAGATTGAAAAGAACTAATCAATGCTTACCATTAAACTTTTAAATTTTCTATTTTCTGCAATGTGAAAAAAGCCATCTCTTGTTAAAATCTTGATGTGTTTTGCTTCATTATTGTACCTGTAGGCAATGAATAACTTATGAATACAAATGTGTTTTTAATCAGTAGAAATCAATATTTACCGGAGGGCATACCCCAATAACGTTATAAGAATTAAGACAAAATATATACCTATGCCAATACACTGGTGACAGCTAATTAACAAAATATATTTGCTAGATTGAAGATACAACCAATATTTGAAATGACTGACCAATCATTATGCCCAATTTGTTTAGTAAGTTTCATTGGACGATATAGAAAAACAAAACAAAACAAAATCTGGTCATTTATACTCGTAGAATTTACTAAAAACATACACACATCAAGTCACCAACACACAATATTATGAAAGAAATGTAATATGCCAATTAGCCGCATGTAACACATAATACTGTTTTTCTAATAGTATTTTTAAGTATTAATGAACGTCTGGATAAATGCATTATTTCTACTGTAATTAGAACCTTGGTTTTCAACCTCAGTGTTATACATGTCAGATGGTCTATGCAATTATGAAAACAGGAAATATATTTCTATAAAAGTACTTGTCCTACTTACTTAATGCTAATTGCATATTCTCCTGACTCTTTGGTCCTGAGCCTCACAAGGTAAGTACTATTTACCCTATTGATAAGTTCGGTCTCTGCCTGCAATCTTTCCATTGCGCCAGCATACCTATAAGAAACAATGACACAGAAAATATGAGTAACGTACCCAGAAGAGAACAGAGGCTGAAAATAAGTACTGGTCAGGATTTTAATTCAGCAGCAGATCTGAGCTGCTTTTAACAATAGTCAAGTGAACAATGCCTAATACACAGTCAGTGACCAGAAAATACTTACCAAATAAATGAGACAAAGAAAGGAGCCAGTAGGTATTGGGTTAGACAGAGTGTAGGGCATGTAGGGAAGGAATGCCCTGCATAAAACATGCACACACCCATGTACACACACAAATACATGCATGTACACAAGTACACACACGTACACATGTATGCACACATGTACACACACACGCACACATATCCATACGCGTGTACACACACACACACAACCCGAAAAGTGTCACTTTTTTTTATGTACATTATGAAATGAAATCTCCTTTAAGTGGCTTTTTTAGAAAACTCCAGTAACAATTTAGATTATTTTCTAAAAATTATTTCTTGGGTGCTAGATTTTTAGAGTACACCCAAGATTTGGGTGTACTAAATTTGATAACTGATTTTCTCAAGCAATTATTAGTAATGACTAAAAAATATTTTTCAAAAACCAGAATTAAGTTCCTCCTACACAATACTGGCCTTCAGCATACTCAAATTCCGTAAGACTAACAACAATAATAAAAGGCCCAAATTCAATGTAAATTATTCTTTAGCCATCCTTCCCATCACATATAGGCTTAGCATTTACTGGCAAAATATGTCAGATTTTGGCCAAAGAAACGTTATAAAGAAAAATGTTTATTGTGTTTAGATTGGCCCTCTGTCGAAGCTATTCATAAATGAACAGTCCAGAAAATTCTCTGATTCCCATATAGACACATGGAGCTCAGTGTGAATACCCACCTCGAGTCTACACTACATATTTAAGATACATGTGGTAAGCCTTCAACCCAAGTTGGCTACAGGAGAACGCGAGGTTTCCACCCAGGTGCAACAACCAAGGGCGTTTTCTGGAGGCGGCACTTCCGGCTAACGGCGCAGCTCCTACTGCGCATGCGCCGCCAGTCCCTCTATGACCTGACTCACACCGTCCTCGTCCACCTGACCCTTCCCAGCCCCCTTCTTCACGTTCAGGTCTAGGAATTCACCAAGCTCCTTTAGATCCGAGTCTACGCACGGCCCGCAGGCTCGTCCGGAAGACACTCCCACCAACACCCGTTCCCCACGTCACTCAGCGGCGGAGGGCGGGCTTCGCTGACGGGGCTCCATCCACAGAGTGTCGCGCCCCCTCGCACTCTCCGCTCCGTTAGTCTCATCCCGGTGTCCCCACTCTCCCTCGTGGCAGTTACCACAATTCGTGTCCAGTGAAGGCACCTTTTATCACAGTGACACGTGAGCAGAGTGTCACTGTCCTCCAGCGACTGCAGTGGAAAAGCAGCACGCCCGCCTCAGCAGTGGTCCTCCCGGGTCCCACTTCAATCACCTCACCTATTTTTTTCTTATTTGTACTTGCGCGTTTTGAAATAACAGGACTAAATTACAATTTCACAGTTTACCAGTTTTAGGTATCAGGAAGGAAAATCTTTTGTTTTTCTTCATTTATGCTCATTCCTTCCCGTGAGGCTCCTAACTCCTCTTTCTGGAACCTCCACAAAGCCACGGCACTGTCGGGCCCAGTTTGGCCGCGGTGGCGCAATCGGAGAGCTGCTAACATCCAGGGTTCGTTTGCTTAAGCGGCTTTGTCTCGCTCACAAGTTCTTTCCAAACCCTCCAAGAGAACGAAAAGCCCCTCGCTAACACACTTTTCGACGCCCTGTCCTGTGCGTGTTCCTTGTTTTCCCGTGGAGACACTCGGACCTCCCGCGCCCTCCACCCTCCGGGCCTAATGCGCACGGCCGCTCTGCAAGCCCGCTGGGCCTTGGGGCCTCCTGCCCTTCGCTCCTGTGTCCGGACGCTGCCTCCCCTCCTCCTTTGCTTTGCAAGCTCATCCTTCAGCCTCCTGTCAATGGGACATGATACTCGAAAGCCTCCACCTATGCAAATACCTGTATTTTACTTACTTACTTCTTGTCAGAATGACACTTTTTTAATTCCAAGGAAACTAAGACCTCCAATTCATCCTAAACCAAGTGCAAATGTAGAAAAGATTCCCAGTTCTCCTCTACGAACCTGCTACAATGTCTTCAGCGAGCTCAGTGCTGAAGAGCGGGTAGAAATGTCAGAGAAAGCGAATAATGACTAGAAAAGGCGGCTGTGACAGCTGGGAGAGCAAGGGGCTGATGAGAAGAAGCTCGTGGTTTTTGGACAATGTATTCCTGCAGTAATTTGGCATTTTCCATGCAGTGGTTATATAACAGAAAATAATCAGAATATTTTTAAACTATCAGACAACTCCACTGTTCTCTGTATTTGTAACTGAACTGGTACCATCCACTTGCAGAATATTTCATTTATATACATAGCCTGATATCTAATTTGTATGCATATACTTCAATATCAAGAAAATGAAAATAGGTGCAGTCATTTGAAGAGGAGGCAAACACAAAATTCAGGGAAACACATATAAATAAGTAAATATGCCCATGTTTTATTACTTTAACAGGTTGTACAGCAATGTACAGTCCACATAACCTGCAATCCTGTCTCTAGCTTACTAGTTGCATGGCCTTAACCTTCATTTCCCCATCTATGAAAAGAATAAGGAAAAGCTTCCATAAAGAGATGTTAGAAAATCAAAATGAAATGAAATGAGTAAGGACTCAGCATACAGTAGTTATCATATGATGATCATAAATATTCTGGATCCTCTATAGGTCTTTTCTAGTTGGAGATACCACTGTCTCCTTAAACTCACCATGTCTAAAAAGTAACGATCACTATCTTCTCTGCTTGTTTCTATTAATGATAACACAAGCCTCCAACTAGTAAGTGAGCTCCATGTAGACCCAAACCTTCAGATGTGACTATATCTTGCTTCTACTATATTTTAGGATCTAATATCCCTTCTGGGCTAATTTTTAGTTTCAGGCAATGAAATCCTATTTTCTTCTCTGTCTATGAAATCTACTTTTCTATAACAACAACAAAAAAGATACCTAATTGTTGATGTCCTATTCCTTTCTCTGACTCTTACAACTTTCAGTTTACAGTCAAGTACACATGTATGGGCCAGCATATGCGCACTGTCATACACATACATACACATACACACACACACACACACACACACACACACACACACACACACCACTCTGATAAAGATGTGGAAAGGTCAGCAACATATAAATTCATTATGGTTGCTTGTTGCATCTGAGAACACCTCTATCCAAAACAAATGGAAATGGAACTTGGTTTACTAGCCCCACATTCCAGGCGTTCCTGAGCTAAGGGTATGATATTTCAACTTAGCTGCATAAACATTTTTAATACGTACCAGGGTTGGCAAGAATAATCCACTGGTTTGGGCACCTAGGATATAAAAAGGCAAAAATAGATTAAGTTTACTTAAGGGAAGCTTTTAGGAATCAATCATTAATTCAGTTCTGCTGACTAAGCTCTATAAAACCCTAAGCAGCACAATCTTGGAACTAACTATCCATCAGCAGTTTTATACAGAGTGAATCATAGTATATGTCAGATAAGTAGAAAATAACTCATCTCGCTTTAATTCATTCTTTCATTCATTTTACTGCCACTGTACCTCCAAGGGGAGAGATAACAGGAAAAATATGAAGTGGAAACTTGCATTTATTATCAAGGCAGTTTAATCCTATCATAAAAATTAAAAGGAAAATGTTAGGAAAACGAAATAGCATTCTGCTTCCCCAAGACGTGGGAAGAGCAGGCAAAGTAAACATCATAATCTGCGTAGAGGCTCTTATTTTGTAACACAAATTCTAAACTCTGATTTCGATGTCTACCACCTGGAAACCTCTGATTCACAAAAAAAACCATGGGAAATACGCATTCATTTTTCCCTTTTCTTCTGCAGAGCTTTGCAAAAGAGAAAATATTACATTTTCTATGCAAATAAAGAAAGAAAAAGATGAGAGGGAGAGACTTGCCATCCCATTTTCATCTGTCATGGGCCCTCCCCACTATTTTAATGTATACTTTGGGTTCCTGTCTGGACAGATATTTCATATCTAAGACTGCAGATAATTTCCTTCTGGATACTTTCTCATCTTTGACCGTTTTTTCCAATGCCTTTTCCTGCCTTCATCCTGGGCAGTTTATATTGTGAAACTTCTGCAATGTACACATAGTTTTAAAAGATATTTCATTGGGAATATAGCATGCCTGTAAAATTATATGTATCTCATATATATTTATATATATGAATGATACTCAAGGGCTGTCAGGAAAGTACCCAGCCATGTAATGTGAAAAACAGAGGCTTTTACGGCTGGATTTTTTCGGGACAGCCCTCCTATGCGTCTTCCCACGGTACATCTTACAAAAGTCAGACATGAACTTGCTATGCACTTGGCTATACACTTAGAATTATTTAGGTCACAGAGCAGGTATGAATTCCAGCCTCGAGCCTGGGTTGTTTTTGGATCTAAGGTTAAGAATTCTTCGGGAAGACTGATTTGTTTTTTCTTCCCAACCCAGATGCAAGACAAAGATTAGTATGTCGTTTTCAGTGGGATGTTTTGCTTCTTGTTCACCCCGAGGACTCCTGGACTCAACTCACAGAGAGCCACCCCAGTTCAGGCCTTGTCTCAAGTCATTAGATTGCCTGGTCTCATTTGTGTTCCTCCTCAGTTCTATGGTCCTACCTCAGAATTTTCAAAGACATGTTCACAGTGTATGGAGGAGAATGATTCTGACCCGGAAGGGAACACTCAGCACTACTCATGGACCCCTGATGAACACTGTGTCTCAGGGTCAAAAGAGATACCATCTTCCAAACTCCCTCAACCTAATTTCCCCTCCAATCTCCCCTCCTTCCACTAACCTTCACCTAACTTATCTTACAACCAATGATAAATCTATAATTTTATTTAAATAACATTTTAATAGTTATTTATTAAATTTAAGCTATAAAAACAATCATATTTAGTTGGTAGTCCTACCCCTAATTATGTATCCCTCTACAACTCTTGATCAGTTTAAAATTCTGACCATATTTCTCCTTCTAGTAACTGAGTCACCAGATACCTAATCTGTGCCAGACTACTCCTAAAATGAAACTTCAAATGCTCATTTTTATGCCATATTCAAGAGACTGTAAAACCAAAACAGTACGTGATATGTGCAATGCTTACTCTTCCTAATTTGATGTCTTTAGGCTCCCAAACATCTTAATGTCAGAATGTGTAGTCTCCTGCCACCTGCCTACATTTAAATATTGCTGCTTTAAGCACTGGAAGCCTGAACCTTGTTTATACAAATGACAGAAAACTAGATGAACAATTATTTTTGCTTATCTAATTAAATGAGTAAACCTCAACCAATTTTCAAGATTATAACGTAAGATTAAAACTATGTGGTATGAGATCACAGAATCAACAGAACAGCAAATGCTTTTTGATTCCTTTTGTTTTTGAAATTAATCAAGTTCGAGTGGAATAAATTATTCAACAGGCTATGTTCTGAAATCAAGGACAGCAGACATTCACGCTTATAACATTAAAAAGATTCTCCAGTTTAGAAATCCAGGAAGGATTAAAATATAGTAAGGAAGATAGATTAAAGAGGGTTTTTTTCACCAAACCGTCAACTTCGTTATATTCAAAGAATTTCCATTTACCTAAAGTCAAGAACTTAAAAAGGTTCACAGAAAAATCCACCCTGAATATCAAATTATGATGATAAAATAATGCCACCCTAAACAGAAATTTACAAATCTCATAAAACTTCAGAAAGTACATTTTATGTTATATTCATCCATAATATTTCAGTAAATATTCATTTTCCTGCTATGTACCTAATGTGTTTGATGTTTCCAGAAAATGTCATTGTAACTTTAAATAAACAGTAATGACAAACTAAAGCACAGTAAAATGTACTAAGAGATTTGATTGAAGAATTTGTGACTTTTACGCTTTCCCCATTCTTTCAAACACACGCTGGTTGAGTATCTCTGTAACGCAGAGAGACTGGGAGTAGTTTAGACCCCACCATCCTCACCCTGGTGGGGACAGGGAAGTTCGCACACTGCTTCTAATCTGTGGCTTCGGTTAGTCCTTCTAAAACCTTGTAAACAATTTAATTTTGTAAATTCTTCTACTTGGATATACTCCCTTAGTTTTAAAATATCTTTTCTGACAATCAAATCACAATGATTTTGAAATTTTAATAACATTGCCTATAACATTCAAAATTGAAATAATATGGTCCCTCCCAAAAATATTAATAAAATCAATGAACAACCAAACCAGTATCCACTGTACGTTCTTGCCAATGAATTATAACACAAAGATAAACTAGAAAAAATAAAATATTCATACTTACACATGGGCAAGGCTTCACAGCATCGCTTGGAAAAAATCCAACCTCTCCAGATGCTAAATTTCTACCCTAAATTAGAAAAGAAAAATGTCAATGCTGAGAGCAAATTTACCGTAGCTGATAATCCCGTAACACTGTGTACATAAACTTGTTACGCAGATTTACTTACGATCGTCCCCAGCCTTAAGCATTAACTTACTACAGCTAGGAAGGGAAGCAGAAGCAGAGAGGTGTTGAAGTTGTTAAACTAACTAGTGGTTTCAGATTGCAATTATAGAACAAGAATTGAAGTTTGACTTTCTAAGCTACCATTCAATTTTGTTAATTTTACATCCCTCGATCCTATATGGAGATAATAGCAATATTCTATCTTTCAGATTTATATTGATTCATATAAGTAGGTCACACTGGTTTTGTGTAGGCTGCTATAATAATTCATTAGGAATTCGATTTACATGGCTACTGTCGGTGTCACTAACGTAACTCATGAGAACATTACTCCAACAAAACCAAGAGACATCACAAGGTATGTGGAAATGGAAAACAGATCATGATATAATTTTTAGATGATTTTCAGATTTAGAAGAAAGAAATAAAATACTGATTAAGGAAATGGACAGTTGAGATGTTGGAGGGAAATATTTTAGCTCAAAATGGTACTGTAAATGAGAAAATAGAGGAAATTAACATAATGAGGAAAATCTAAGCACAAAATGGACAAAAAAGTACCTAAGAATTTATTGTTAGAGACTCGTGGTCAAATCCCTCTTTTAAACAGTCTCATGACACAAACCTTAAAATTGTTTCCCTTTTCCACAAAGACAAACTTATACGCAAAACTTACAACAATCAGAACATGTAATTTAAAAATTCCTAGGTTACTTCCCCTTGTCTAGAAATTGGGCTTCTTTTCATTTGCTAAATAACAATCGCTTGCTTCTTGATACCACACATTAGTAATAGCATTACTGGATGTTGCTTGATCATTTCTGAAGAAGAAATGTAATGAAAAATGATATAAAACATCTCCCTCTTAAAGTAGTACCTCCTTGTGCCCATACAGCTTGGCTATAAGTGTGCAGAGAAAATTTTATAAAGTGGGAATCCAGAATTTTAAAAACCTGAGAAGGAAGATGAGAAGAAGCAAAGAGAAGAGAGGGAAGAGGGAAGTAGGAAAAGAGGAAGGGCAGTGCAGCAGACAGGGGAAGGGTCAGGGGGTGGGCCAAGAGGGAGGGGAGGAAGGGGGGGCGTGAGGACAGAGAGAGAGACCACCCAACAGCCAGGTAAAGAGAGGGTATTGATTTTGGCAAGGTTCCAAAGCCACCTTACACTAGCCTATCAGGGAAAAAGTAAGGGACCAAGTGAAATATTCATTCATTTATTCAACAAATACAGTATCTAATATTAATTGGGTTAGACACTGAGGAAAATACAAACATTCATAAACCGCTCCCATTTTTCCCTGTATTTTCAGGGCAAAGATATGTGTACATGTCATTATAATACTAGGTGGGAAGAGCTAACTGCTGTTTGAGAGGGACAGAGGAGAGCTATGAAAACAAGAAAGATGAACTGAGTTTTGGATCTTGCCTGAAGAAAGCTACATGAAGAGCTAGCTACATGAAGTACATGAATGTCAAGTGTGTCAGGTTTAAATAAACAGAGATAGACAATGGAGGAGAACATTCTGAAAACAAAATATAACATGAGAAAAGCATGGGGGTAGGAAATTGTAGGACATAGAAACATCAATAGTTCCCTTTAAATGGAGTCTAATAATGGCTAATGCTCACTGAGATCTTACTGTATGCTAGACGCTGCTCTGAGCATTGCATTTAGTCCTTACAATGATCCTCTGTGGTGGGTCTACCTACTATCCCTATTTTATAGGTGAGGGAAATAAGAAGCACAGAAGTTGAATGATTTGCCCACCATCACAGAGATAACAAACGACAAAAGAAGAAATCAAATTCAGATGTTCTAACTTCAGAGCTGCACTGCTTCTCTATATAAGCACAACACTCATAAAAGAGGACAGTGGGAAATAAGGCACAAAGGTAGCATGGAACCTTTGACTATGAAATCTGAATTGATCATTGGTGATGGGGTTTTGCTACAGGGCTACGCATTTCAGAAGAATTAAACTAGCATCAATGTGCAAGCTGGCTTACAGATGGGCATGACCTTGTAGGTAAGAATATCATTAGAGAACTGATGGTAAGGAAAGGGGCACACATTTGAGGCACACCCGAGCCCCTTCCACTGGCTTTTCTGTATAATCAGCCTGTCTTGGCTCATGCTGTAGACTTTCCTAAAATTTCTCAAAGGTTCACAAATCCTAAACAAGGAGCATCTAGCTCTGGTGTGCACAGTACCTCTAGCTGAGCAGCCCTAAGCCTGTCACTAGTGACAGCTGGTCTCTCAAGGCAACTCCAAGCCCAATGCAGGTATGGCCATGTGTGGATTGCTTTCTGGCTCATGCCAGGTGGCCCTAGGCAGGGGACAGGCTATCGCTGAACTTGTCCTGCAGGAAGTCTCCTCCCAAGAGGCCTCAGGGTCAGCACACCAGATGCCCAGCTTAGGATGAAGCCAGAGTATCACCTGGCTACCTCCAAGGATGACACACCCTTGGCAGACTGGACAGCACCAGAGCCCTGCTAAAGTGAATCCTGCTCTTCAGGGTCAGCCCCTGTACAATAGCTTCTCCACTGTAAACATGACCAGCCCTCACAGCCAATCTTCCTGAGAGTCAACCCCTCCCACTGAAGTGCACATAGCAACCAAGGCTCACCTACAACAGGAGGGCACACGTGACCCACACAGGGACACACCTGGAGTACATGGGTCTGGTGACCAGGAGACTATGACATTAAGCCCCGTAGGACACATAGGACACCCACTGGGGCTTAATGTCATAGTCTCCTGGGGGGCAGTGCACTGAGTGGAGTGTGTCAGACAGAGAAAGCCAGATGTAATATGATTTCACTTGTACGAGGAATCTAAAGAACTGATTAAACAAAACAGAAACAAACTCATAGATACAGAGAAGATTTTGATGGTTGCCAGAGGGCAAGGGAACTGGAGGTAGGTGAAAAGGAGGAAGGGATTAAGAAGCACAAATTGGTTGTTATACAGTAGTCACAGGGATGTAGGGTGTAGCATAGGGAATACAGACCATTATATCATAGTAACAATGTATGATGTCAGATGGTTACTACGTTTATTTGGGGTGATAGATGTGGGGGCTTGGGGGTAGGACAAAAAAGGTGAAAGGATTAAGGAGTATAAATTGGTAGTTACGACATAGTCATGGGGATGTAAAGCACAGGGAATACAGTCAATGATGTGCTCATAACTATGTATAGTGCCAGCTGGGTACCAGACTAGTAAGGGGGATCACTTCTTAAATTATATAAATGTCTAACCACTATGCTGTACACCTGAAATTAATAATAAAATAAGACTGAATGTCAGCTGTGATTGAAAACTTTAAAAAGGTGGGAAAAAGGTGAAGGGGAAGAAGAAGTTCAAATTTCCAGGTGTAAGACAAACAAGTCATGGGGACATCATGTAAAGCGTGGAGAACACAGTCAATAATTTTGTGATAGCACGGTACGGTGTCCAGGGGTCGCTGGACTTAACATGGTGATCACTTCTTTAGGTAAGTAAGTGTTGAATAACTATGGTGTATACCTGAAACTAATATAATATTGTATGTTAGCTATAATTTAATAAAAATCTTTTTAAAAAAGGAAAGGAAAGGATCATTATTTTAAAATAGTAAAATAAGCCCTCTGAAAGTGTTCTTACTTACTAAGGGAAATAAGTCTAGTTTGCAAGGAAAAGGCCTAAGACAAAGCTTTATCATGGTCTTTCCAAACTCCTTCTGAAAATATACCAACCAATTGACCAATTATGCCTATTATAAGAACAGTGAACCATCAATTCTCATTCTTCATCAAACAAAGAGCTACAGGTCTTCATCTAGGGAATGCAGAGTTTTGGAGAAGTAGAGAGATTTCTGTGACGGTGCATGTTGGCCAATGTAATAATACCTACTTCTGCAGGACAAGACTGACCGAGGAACTCTCATATAGACTGTTACTTTCACTCTATTCCTCCGCCAAAACTCAATTCACACATTATCTCTTCTCTTAGCTCTTCCATAAAACCTTCCTCAATCTGCATTCCAGGTTTAACCTCACCGTGTTCTCCCCCTGCACCTTAGCTCACGTACTCTGAATAGTACCTCGGCCACACGGAATTATTACATTCCGGGATCTTCTCCATTACTAGGTCATGAATTTTTTGATACCCAGGATAACATCTTTGTCATTTTTTATAACAAAATGCTGGGTGCATAGTAAGTTCTTAGTAAGTGTTTGTAATTTGAAGTATTTCTCAATCTCATAGTCGCATGTCCATGAGTAGTCTGACCTTAACTTCCTTTTCATTGAAAAGAGTAACATATATCACACTTTGTTTTTACACAGACAAGACCTGGAAAGCATTAAGCTGGCTGCTGCTATGTGAGAATTTTCTTACAATGACACTGCTTGACATATCCCTGGCATTTCATACAAGGAGTGTGCGTTGGAGAAAGCAATGCACGAAACAGAGAGAAAGGGGACTGAACACACAAAGCACAGAAGAGTAGGAGACACTGAGTGAATTTTAGACTTTCTGAAGGCGTACGGACTGGCCCATCTTTTCTTTCATTACAGCCAAGGGTTCCACTGGGAAGGCCTGAGTGGAAACTAAAACTGTCATAGACAGTAGAGGAGCGGGCCGTGATTGTATAAGAAATGTCCTAAAACTAGGGTGAACATAGGACCTTTAGAGAGAAAGTGGGTAGTATTAATAACTACAGTGGGTAAAAGGTATAAATTGTGACTGTTACGAGCAAGCCAGGACCCATAGTTACGGTACAAAAAGTCACTGTGTTCTTTCTCACCACAGTTCAAGACAATATCAGAGGTCTCTCAGGAGGGGGAAATTTTCACTAACCAGACTGCCAAGGTCACTCTGAATTGTTTTTTTCCTTAATGAAATACCCCAGCAGTGGAGGTTACATTTCCTTAATGGTCACAGACATTTCTTAAATGACAAAGAGGTGAGAGATCATTTCACAGAGCTTAACAGATGAACAAAGTTACAGCTCCGCACTAAATCCTGTGAGATGTCAATTTTAGCTATGGGAGATAACGTGTGCAGTATTCAATGAGTTTCTACTTATTAAGGGAATAGTCATGGTACAACATTTGGAAGATTAAAAAACAAAGTCGCGTGGAGGAAGGGTGTCTTTGGTTCCCTACCGGATGTGTGTGGGAGGTACACTGATAATTCATTAACACTAATGGGTGGAGCAGCTGTCAATCCCCATGCCTGGATGTAAGTGCAGATTGTGGCTGTGAAATTAACCGTTTTCAAAGCCAAAAATTTTGTGCAATTTCTTTTCTGATCTATCTATGAAATTTTTACTGACCTTGATGAGAGACATGTAGCTGAATTTCCTTCTTCTTTATATTCCTGTGTGGGCATTTTATTCTGGGTCAGATAATCATTTTGTCATTCCTTTTATGCCTATTACAAATGCCAGAGATAGGGAGACTTCTCTGAGTTATCCTTCTGTCTGATATTTGTTTTTGTGAGTCCCTTAGCAACTACAAGGTCAATGTGAAAACATTCCTCTTTCACAAGTATGTGTCATCTGATGTACCACACAGTGCTATCTTTATATGCATTTATTCTGCAGGGCATTCTCTATATATTTGACAGGACTTTTGTAAATCTAACAGTACAAGTTGGGTCATTCTTATGAAAGTATTTTCTTTGGAAAGAACCTAAGAAACTAGGGTATGGGCTGTATATGGTAAGAAAAGATATACCTTTATAATTTTCATTAAATGAATTGGAGCAGACACAAAGCAAAATAACATTAAATTATAATTCATAAAACAATGACATTTTTTTCCTGAAAAGCAAATTGCTCGCTGTAGAAAAATGTACCAAATTAAAATTATTGACAATTTTCTCTGAAATTCCTAAATATCAGAAATACAAACGCATACTCAGATACTTATTTCTAACTGATCTAAGGTTATGACTATTTTTCATTTTTCTTCTATAAGAATCTGCAGTGAATCACAATGAATTAAAACTACTTTAACTATACTGGCAGAAATACCTGTACAGAAAAAAACATTAATGTATGCTAGGATGGCAGAGCAAAAATTGCACTTTTAAACCCATAGGCAAGGATGGCTTAAAATGACAGAGGATATCCTACAAAAATCTTAATTGCAAATTGCTTGGCTCCTAACTTTGTAAAAAGGAGACAGAATTGCTTTAAGAAAAATATAGGGTGTCTTTTTCCCTATGGCTCATTTATCCCCATAATACCACCTGGATTGGCACTTTCATGCACTCCTGGCATGGCACTGAACAATTTGAAATAGATGTGGAAAGTGGAATCTTAAAAGGGACAGATTAATGGTTATTTATGAAAGACTGGAAATTCTCCCAAGTTACAATGCCCTAAACACTTTCAACAAAAGCCTGGTGGTGCTGTGGAGATTACTAAGCAGTTTATCAGACACGTGAGCAATGGCTGGAGCAAGTGTCACCTGCCCAGTCACTCTCAAACTGTCAGAAATACATACCCCAAGTGTGTGGGGGCAGAAGACATATGGGGTGGCCGTGCATTATAGGAAAAGAGTCAAACTAATTCAAGTTAGTTTACTGACTGGAATGGATGGATGGATGGATGACAGACAGACAGACAGACAGACAGATAGATAGATAGATAGATAGCTTGTAGCAAGCAGCACTATTTTTGGAATTATTCTGACAGGTTTTGTGAGTATATGCAATAGAACCAAAGGACTGGAAAAAGAGAGAAGTCCAGGACAAAGACCCTGTCTGCAATTGGCCTTTGGTAAGACGTGATCTGTGATCGTAGTTGCAGCTATATTGTAACCATTGTCGTCAGTTAGGTATCAGTGGTAGGTCTTAGAAAACATAGCATCATACGGTGGATATCCGCATTCTATTCGCAGCTCTGCTATACAAACCTGTGCAACCTTGGGCAAGTCTCAGTAGTAAAATAAGGACAATGACAAGATCTGCCACATATGCCTCACCATGGCAGCAAGGATCAAGGAATTAACATGTGAAAGCACTTGGTAAATGCTAAAAATACCTATTTTCTATTTTTCCCACAATATTGCTTTTGTAATTACTCCCAATTGACTTCTTTTCACTTCTAAATTTTCATGTTTTAGTTGGCCTATTCATGTGTTATTAAAATATTAACAGAAATGCCGAGTCCTGTCTATAATCCCACTATCTTCTTTGTGTTTAGGCAAGCTTGCTAAGCCACAAGTAACATAGACTCTCATACAACTTTTACCTGGCATACTACCTTCCAGATAGTCCAGTTCCTTATCTCAAAAGTCCTAATGCTTTCTTGAAGAATGCACATTCTTTCATCATAATTGCTTCTTCTATGATGACTAAGATATGCATTTTTCTACCAGTGAACATCCGGACAACTTGCCAAGCAAAATTGCATAGTTATACTGAATGCCCATTACAACGAATGTCAAAATATTTGTGCACACACAGAAGAACAAGACCATAAGCCATGAGTTTTTATCATTTCTTAGTTAAAAGAAAATAGCATCTTTAACTTTTGTCCAATGTATACAACAGTAAACACTTATAAGGCCTTTCAAACAACTGGCATGAAATTCATAGTCCTGGTATAGTTCATTTGTAGTTAAGTAGCTGTCATAGGCTTAGAATTCTGAATAACTCCAAAAAATAAAAACCTGCATCTGGCTCTAGGATCTCTGAAATTAAATTCATCTTAAAATTTTAAGCGTTTATAAAGACATCAGGTCATCAAAATATATGACAAAGACCTCCATTATATTTAATGGTTTTTCCAATGCATACAAAATTGTGTTGACTATCTTTCCAAAGTTTTGGCGGGCTCAATTGTCAAACAGTCAAAAAAAATTAAGTCATGAAATGAACACTAAACCCACTACAAAGCAAGAAGCTATATTGCTACACTTATTAAATGTGAGATGAGTGTAAGAGCAGAATGAGATTTTGTAGAAACTTCATCTTATTATTTAAAAAAAAAAAAAAAAGAAAGAAAGAAAGAAAAGGAAAGTATTCTGTTAGGTCCCTGGATTTTCCCAGCTGGGAAGGGAACTTTCTAGGTATAGGGGTCTTGAGGCTTTTTCTCCAAAACCTCACTGGGTGAGATATTGCACATGGTGTAATCCTAAATCACAATCTTTTATAACTGTGTTTCTTTGGTGAGGTAAATAAAATAATACTTTTGATGAAAGAAAAAAATATTTCAGCAAGCAAAAATCAGTCTGCATGTAGGTAAACCAAATCTCAAGTGGTGACTCGATACAAAATCTTGAAAGAAGAACAAGATCCTACCACATCTTGGAAGAAGTCCTATTTGGGGAGAGGCCATGTAACCCACAAAATAAACCAGGCTTCACAAATGTCCAAAATATAGAAATTTGTCTTTCTAGTCCAAACGAACAACTAATGAATATTTTCCTATCCTTGGTGATTTTAATAATAAGTAATCACAGAGGAACTATTTTGAGGAATAGCGCCATACACAGTCAATGCTCACGGCGACGTTAGGCATCGTTAAAGAATTCAGTTTTCTCCTAAGGACAGAATCAGTGCCTTAATGAAAAGTGTACTGATTTCCTAATATGTATGATGCACTATGCTAGGTACCAGGAGATTAACTATGAATAAACATGGCTACTGTCATTGAGGATCCCATTCAGATAATGACATTTCCCTAATTAGCTTTTTAGTTATTTTCACAAAATTTTAGACGAAAACAAAAGCCTATGAGGTAAAAATTTGATATAGATAGAGAGTCAGGAGGCTGGTGTTCTATTCCTGGTCTTCTGATCTTCAGTGATGTGACCTTTCTTGGCTTCAATATTTTGTGAAATGACAGAATTTGACCCAAGGATTCCTGAGGTCCATTTGACCACCAAAGTCCTTTGCTTATATGGGTACTTTTCCCAAGTCCCCAGTTCTCCAGTCAATTTACTATAACTAAGAAGTAGTTGATCCACAAATTCTTAATTAGGGATATTACATACAGGTAATTTAATCTGGTTGCAGTTATTTATAGAAGCTAGGGATATTTCAGGTCCTTAATGACTTTCACTTTAACTCAGTGTGAAGTCCTCTGTTTTCCAGGATACATAGAATTGACTTGTTAGGAATTACATTCATTCATTCTTCAGGAATTCGAGTTACTCTAAATAATTAAAGTTCAATATATGTTATAATTTGATAAATTATTTGGCCCAAAGCCTTAAAGGCATGTGCACACTCTACTGAAACCATTTGTGGTATCAAATCAATAGCTGTGTCAGATGCTATTGCAGATTGCTGGCTCACTGCAGGTATTCTGTGATTGGCACAAACTTTTAGTATTTATAGAATATAACCTGAGTAGTGATTAAATTATGGAAGAAAAGGGACCACAACAGAATTCCTCAGCACTTTCCACTTCATAATATTACTCTCAATTGGGAAAGAAGAGGTAATACTTCACCGTCTAAACTTGGACTCAGACGACAGCGTCCTCATCTAGGTACATTATAACCTAATTTTGCCCTGCACCAAACACAGAAAAAGTACCAGGAAGGACTGTTAACCAAAAATCCCCATCTTGAGAGTTATAATTAGGATCTCACCCACTTTTTCAGGAGACTTGCCAAGTCTTATAACACACTTTAAGTGTATACTTGAAAACATTCCTGCAAACTCGTTTATGATCTGTTCAATCAAAGCCAGCTGGCAATCACCCAGGGAAAATGTTTCTTCTAGGCCTTCACTCACGTCTATTATCTTCTATAATCATCTCTCCCGGGCCTCCCTTGTTCTATTACAGTCACTCTCTGCCTTTTTCTCCTTTCCTGTAATTAGGGACCCTGATTTCACTCAATATTCTGAGGTAAATACCTGTCAAAATAAAGGTCTCGTGATTACAGGATATACTAATACCAAATAAGCCTCTACTCTTTTCAAACCGCTTTTGATCCCATATCCACAATTTCAGTTCTGTCATGGCTTCTCCAGCTCTTACACAATGGATGGGCAAGTGATGATAGGCAGTTTAGAAGCAAAGCCAAGGTCAACCGAGGAACACCTTGAAACTATGCTCCAGTACTGCCTAAAAGGTATGAGCAAGTTCGAGATTTCACAAAGAATGCTCCAGGATAGGAATCTAATTAGGAAAAACAAAGTTCCAAGAGATGCTTATTCTCTGGTTTATAAGCCAAAGCAATGAGTCTTCTAGCATCGTGAATCAGTTTTCTTCACAAGGGAGATTTGATTTAAAAAAAATTTTCTTTGGTGTTCTTATTTGCCTCTCTGGTGCAGCCAGACATGTGAATTTTACATCAGGAGAAAAAAAACGAAAAAAACAAAACAAAAAAAAAACATATACTTTTAGAAAACTCTATTACAGCTATAATAATATTCTTGTGTGGTCTAGAAGAGACTAGAAAAGTCTTCTCTAAATCTAGGGCAAAGCACCATGCAACACATAGATGATGTATAATAGAATGATACACTTAAAACCGTATAACTTTACTAACCAATGTCACCCCAATAAATTTAATAATAAAAAATAAATCTAGGGCAAAGTCGAAGAATCCTTTGAAGTGATTTGACTACTATAGTGGCAGAGAGAGAAGTGTTGGGAAGGGAGACCTACTAACTGCGCTCCACTGTCCCTCTCCCTGCAGTCCTCACAGGATTTCTGTATTATTATAGGACAGAGCGCTTGGGGCCCGAGTTACAGGGCAGAGCGCTTGGGGCCCTCACACAAAAACGTCAATGGTTCCCACAGCCGATTCCACAAGTAAGTGAACCATGCCCTAGGCTAAGTTTGCCTCCTGTAAACCCGTCTCTCTTGGTGTTTCCTTTCCACTCTTCCTCATGCCCCGTGAGGTATCTTAGGTCTTTTCATCCACATCTGCTCGGAGGAAAGGGCTCATGATTTCACCCTGTTTGTTTACCTCAGCTATTCTCCTCAAAATGTATCTTTTGGGCTTTTATATCTAATTATGAAGTATAAAGACTAATATCCAATTAAAGAATTTCAAGAATTGGGTGTAGGAATTGGGAGGCCAGAGTGGTCTCACAGTGTGGGACTGTTCATATGAAATATGGGAAGATGAAATTTAAAATAAAAAAATTTTAAACCAATCTGATAATCATTTTCCTACTTCTGGAAAATGAAGTATATCTTTTGAAATCATTAACCATTATACAGACATATACTTTTTCTCCTTTTCAATTTTCTTTCAAGTTTACTTCCTATGATGCTTACAACACTCTCGAGAGTCATTTAAGTGTTAAAACCCCCATTTTATGGATGAGGAATTGGAGGACACAAGGCTAAAGAGCTTTAAGACTATTCTGAGAGAACAAAGATAAATTTAAGTCTGACAAGATGAATGAACATTTTAGTGGTCTCTCAAATAACATCATAAAGTGTAATATAAGTCAATAAACCAATAGATTTGAAAACTCGTAAATACCATATTATGAAAATAGTAGCTGTACAGTTGTTCATTCTACACTCATGGATTGGATGCCTATTTTAATCCACAGATAAAGTGACGAAAGCCATAGCTCTTATCTTCTGGAGTGCTCTAACCACGCAGGAGACTAGACCATTAGGATGCAGTATGAGGCGTGTTGTGACAGAAGCCCTATTGTTCAGAGGCAGTGACCCCAGAACTGAGCCTTGATGGTAGAGGAAGATTTGGCTAAGAGAATGGGTGTAGAAGGGAAATTTCAGTCAGAAGGTAAAATGTAGGTCAGAGGCTTAGGGTTTGAGAAAAACAAGTCTCCTATGCAAACAATTCCCCCAGTTGAACACTTGTTTGTTTGTTTTTTTTTACAGGTTAAAATGAGGAAAATACATCTGTTAAAAAAAAAAAAAATTCCCCTGACCCATTGTTTGAGCACGAAATACAGCAGTCGCGTGGGAAGTGAACGGTTTTGACACGGTAAACAGGTAAAGGAAGACAAGGCCGACTTGCTGCACTCCTGACCACTGTACCCTGAGGGCTAAAATGGTGGAAAGGGGACATTTAACACCTGGGTGCTTGTGCAGGTCACGAGCCACCCCTCCCTGAGCCACCCCTCCCCGCGGCCCCTGACCTCTGGACTCAGTGTGAGTAGAAATGCTTCCCGCCTCCTGGGAATCTCCCTAAACTCAACTTATTTTCTGACTTTTTACCCTTTGAGGCAGAGTTAAAAACAAACAAACAAAAAACCAAAAACAAACAAACAAAAAAGTTTAAGCAAAAACTTCTACATAAAGCAATGTTTTGTCTCCTAAACTAAACTGCCTTTGAAGATGTACTTTCCTTGGGTATTAAAAATTATAATTGACTCCCCTAAAACAAAGGTAGGATGGCCCAACATGTAGAACTAAAGTAGGAGACCAGAAATCTGGGAAAAAGCGTGATTTCTGCAAATGCTATCCTACAGACGGATAATAAATGTGGCCCTCCGTAACCACAGTTCTAATTTTTTATGAGGATTCCTGTGAATTAATCAAAATGTGTGTAAAAAATTTTTCACTTCTTAGAATGAAGATCATGTGAATGCATGATCTTTAAGTGTGAAGTATCGCAACTATTTTCTAGGTTATTTAACTTGCATTGTGGAGAAAAATATATATATTTTTGGCAACTGATTACAAGTCTACTGTTTATAATTGCCTTTTGGTTCCAATTAGCTTACAAAACTCTCCCTGTGGAACCTTTGGGTATTCATAAATGACAATGGAGCAAATAAAACCCCATGATAGAGGACACAGAATCCTCACTGTTTCATAGGCTTTATCCTAAGAAGAAAACACATTTAAAGCATTCTATTATTATAGAAACCATAGATGGCATGGCATCATTTTATATCTGTGTGTCTCTCTTGTTCTCTCTCCCTCTCTGATAAGTATAATCTGTATCTTTTCTGGGAGAATAAAAGTTTCTAATATGAACAATCTCTTTCAGCATGAAGTATGTCCACCTCAGTTATGAAGACCTAGGATCACACATTTTAACAATGACTTAAATGCCACAGGTATACTGTCAATCCAAAGATGTGATCAGAATTGCTCTATATGTTGTTACACTCAGTAAAACTGCCTCACACCTGCTCTAAGAAACTACCCTAAATGGCCAATTTCCTATTTTATATTCATTTCACTTGAAGACAATTTTATAGACCTTTCAAGGAAAGAGAAAGGAAAAAGAGAACAAAGAAGAAAAGAAAAAGCTGCCAAATAAATGTCTTCAATGCAAAGATTGAACAGAGTACATTTCTACAGCTCAATTAGCAACTCATTGTTTGAAAGAAGTTATAATAAAAATGCAAGCTAGCCCACTCACTTCAATAGCATTAGAAATTGCTGTTGTTATAATAATAGTACAGAGTAGACTAATAGCTATTCAAAGAAAGAAAGTTTCTGGTAGATAGTGGAGGATAATTTGTATTCTCTAGACATAAAGCAAGTATGGAGAAAACATGACAGTCTACAACACAATCCAACGCTCTACACTGATGCGTGAAGTGACTCACTTGAAAAAACAGAGGAGGAAACAGTTTAGTTTAGAAAGCGTCATTTCTTGAAAACTTCCAAATAAGCAAAAGCACTTAGCAAGTACAAAAGGCATGTTGAAATTCAAATGCAAAGCCATTATAACACCCCACTAACTACTCCAGATTTTTATCCAGAGGTTTAACTCTAGATATATTTGTGATGATGCGATTTACAAAAACCCTAAATAAAAAGCTTAAAATGAAGACCAGCTGTATCACCTATCCTGAGCTCTGACTGTCCCTTGGATCATTAAGACCACCAGGTTAGAAACCTGGTGTTTTTTGTGGTCCTCCCAGTACGAAACACAAAGTCAGACACAAAGTAGGCACTTTATTAGTATTGGGATGGACTGATGGACAGATGAATAAATAAGAGTTTCTGTTTAATGAGCACTGTGCTAGAACTCTTTCATATATTATTTCTTTCATTCTGCACATGATAGTGATTGTATATTACTATATTCTGTATGCATTTTATAGCTGATAACACTCAGGCCCATAGAGTAAGCAATCTGTCTAAGGTTATGCTGCCCATTGACGGTAGAGTCAGTAAACACTAACACAGCAAAATGAGCTACAATTTACTAAATTCTAGCACAAGAAAGAATACTTCACTTGCTTCTCTGGAGCTAATATGTGCAATCTCAAATGAAACCAAACCGCTGGGTAGAGACCAAGAGAGGTGCTTAAAAGATATCTTCTCAAAAGCAATTACAAAAAAATCCCCAGTGCAGGAGTCACATCTGTGAGGATGCAAACCATAAACCACATGTTATCTTTGAATGTGAAAATTGGCAAATTATGTACATGCATCCAGAGTAAACACACGTACTGACACACATGACCCCAAATGATCACACCAGCCATAATCTTTACACAAGGAGGGAAGAGTTTCATTCTAGATCATGCCACTGAGCAAGAACAAATCCAGGCCAGTTTCCTACATGTACCTATATGCACAGTCCATAAAATAAAAACTGACTTTATCACCACAGCTTTGGAGCCTTGCAAGACCTGAAGTGACTTCTGAATAAAAGAAAACAATTATATCAACTTCAGTATGAAGTATATTTTAATCGCATACTAATTCTTTGAAATGTGCCTTTTATTTGGCAACTGTCAGAGCCAAAGCACTGCACTCATTGCAACACCATATTTTGTAGCTATACTTAATAAGGTGGTTTATTCTCAATGACCAACTAGTGAGCTGGGGACAGTGCCATGACTACCATGGAGGCTTATCAATTTGATCATCTAGTCAGTGGGTCACATGGCATTTATTGGGGATTCTGTGCAAACTACTCATGCCTGGGCTCAACCCAAACGAGTGCATCCTAAACTCTGGAGGAGTTGTGTGTTGTCATTTTTACAAAGCCCCCCAGATGATTCAGCCAGAGCTGTGAGCACACTGTGGTCCATGTCTCTTCATGAAGCAAATGAAGAAATAAAGCCACGTGGTGACTGAGGTGACCCAGGCCATATAGCTATTTGGCTACACGTGCATGACTCGAACCCAGGTTTTCTCACTTTACCACCGCTCCTTTCAATAAGGCCAGTATCTGTCAGCTAAAAACCCTTTGACTGATCTAGAGGTGCCCACGAGACAGTTCTGACCCATGCTACATCTTTGTTGGAAATACCAGATGAACTTTTACCATACCTTTGACAATTCAAACATATCACTAGCTGCCAGCAACCATGAATGGTTCTTCTAAAGACAGGAGACCTAATGTCAAACCAGCCATTCGAGTTGATAATTCAAGTGTGAGCAGTGTCTGAGGGTGCATACAGAGCTGCCACTCAATACATACTTGCTGATCTGAAATAAATGTGCTAATTGTTTTTCTCTGTCCTAGACATTAGCTTCCCTTGTTCCTATCATATATCCTCCCCTCAACAGACAGATACACACATTTTGTCATCGAATCTTTCTCATTTCTCCCGAGAGTTTCCAAAGCCATTATACCATCATACTAGAAAAGCTTCCTATTTCCAAATCTGCTGAGAGAAAATGGCAAGTAATAATGTCTTTCTTTTTGTCTAAAAAGAACAGAAGGCAGTACAATTTAGTAAGAAGAGTACTGTGGCTTCCAGTTCTACAATGAGAAGCTTGGAAGTCATCGCTCCATTCTGACAAGTAAAAGGCTGAACAGACTTGGATCCATAAGGGAAGGGAGGACACAGGACAAACCTGGGCCCCCAAACTTAGAGAGACAGACAGGCAAACACAGGATTCAGAGCTCACCAGCAGAAACCAACACTGGTGCTGGGGAGAGAAAACCCGAACTGAGAGATTTACCTCCAGGAGCTGGATCGGATTCCCAAGGCAGCAATAGAGAAGATCGCCTCTGGCCCCTGTCAGACAGAGGGGAAAACACTCTATTCTTAATGAGTGCTGCCCTCACAGGAAACTAGTTAACCAGAGCCTAATCTGCTGGGGTATTTTCAGAGCCTAACTGACCCTGGGAGGAGAACTCAACTCCAGCCCACTCCAGCCACACTGTCCCACCTTAGGAGCAGAAACAGACTCCTCAGAAGTGCCGGTGGAGTGCCCTGTCCAGAGGCACCGGCTTGCTGAAGACTAAGGCCTGACCGAGGACCACAGAGCACTTCACCTACCCCACCTCTCACCGCCACCCCCTGAAGGCCCAACGACAGCTGTGCCTTTCCCCCAGTATGTGCATATTACCTCCAGCGAGCAAGACAAAATTACAAGGCATACCACAAGGCTACTCGCCCTCTCAGTGCCTCAGTTCACCCAACTATAAAATGGGGATAAGCACAGTATGTACTTCACAGCACCGTCATTAGTGCTAGACATGTTAAAGTATGTAAAGTATGCTTAGAACTCTGCCTTGTACATAAAAAGTGCATAAAGTATTCATTAGTCATTGATGCTGTTGTTATCATTATTATCATAAAAAAGGAAGAAATAGGAAGAAATTTCATTCAATTATGCCTAGGAATAGAGCTAGGAATAAGCTACCAGAACTAGGATGTGAGTTTAACAAAGTTGCACAATAAAAGATCAATTCATAAAAATCAATTGTATTTCTATATACTTAGCAATGAAGAATAGAAATTGAAATTTTGAAACTTTCTTTTAAAATCATATCAAATGCAATGTGGAATAATTACAGATAAATATAACAAAAGATATGTATATCCTACAGTCAACAACTATAAAACCTCACTGAGAAATTAAAGACCTAAATAAATGAAGAGATGTACCGTGTTCAGTGGTCAGAAGATGCAAGATTGTTAAGATGCCAAGTCTCCCATATTAATCTATACATATTAATCTCCCATATTAATTCAGCACAATCCCAATCAAAATCCTGGCAAGCTTTGATTGCTGAAATTGTCAAGATGACTCTAAAATTCATATAAAATGTAAAGCACCTAGAATATCCAAAACATCTCTGGAAAAAGAAAAGAAAAACTTTGGAGGACTAAACGCTGTCTAATTTCAAGACTTATTATCAGCTGAAAGAACCAAAACAGCATTGTATTAGTCTAAACACGAAGAAAGAGATCAGTGGAACAGAATAGAGAGTCCAGAAACAGACCTAAACATGCATGGACAAACGATTCTCTACAAAGTGCTAAGGCAATCTAGTGGAAAAATGATTTTGTTTTCAATAAATGGTGCTGGAATGCAGGGATATTCATATGCAAAAAAAAGATGAACACTCTTCTTACCAAATACAAAAACAACTCAAATGTAAAACCGAAAACTACAAACTTCTAGAAAAAAGTGCAGAAGAACACCACCTTTGTAACCTTGGGATAGGCAAAGATTTCTTAGACACAATGTCTATAGCATGATGCATAAATGAGCAAATTAACAAACTGGACCACATCAGAATAAAACTTCTGCTGTATGTATAACATTAAGACAATAAGAAGGTGAGCTACGGACTAAGATAAAACATATGAAAATAACATATTTTATTAAGGACTTGTACCCAAAATACACAAAGAATTATCAAGACTCAGTAATAAGAAAACACACAACTCATTAAAAAATTTGACAAATATTTGAACAAGGATTTCACTAGCAATGGCACATGGATGGTAAATAAGCACCTGAAAAGTTGATCAATATCCCTAGTCATTGGGGAAATGCAAACCAAAACTATAACAAAATGCCGCTATACACCTGTTAGATGAAATTTAAAAGGCTGACCATTACCAATGTTGGTGAGGACATGGAGCACCCAGAACTGTCACATACAGCTGGTAGAAATGTAACACAGTAAAATCACTTCGGAAGAGTGGTTTGGTACTCTCTCACAAAGTTAAACACATCTTCATAGGATCTACCCATTCCCCTTTCAGTATGTATCTAAGAAAAATGAAAGCATATGTCCATACAAAGACTCCTACTTAAATGTTCATAAGAAGCTTTAATTTTAATAGCCAAAAACCGGTAATAATTTCAAAGTCCATCAATAGGCTACTAAATAGAGTTATATCTATACATGGAATAATAATCAGCAGTAAAGAGAAAGGACTTATTTCACTTAGCGTGATGTCCTCCATGTTTCCTTCTTTTGCAAATCTGAAGAGTATTTCATTGTATGTAAAAATTCAGCCATAAGTGCCTCTATTTTTCATGACATGGCTGGATACTTTCCCACAGCCCTGGTATACCACATTTTCTGTATCCATTTGTCCATTGATAGACTTTAGATTGCTTCCATGTCTTGGGTCTACTTATTAATAGATTCCTGCTTATAGGAGGGATCCAAAACAGTCAAAGCCAAAGAAACAGAGGACAGAATGGTGGTTACCAGCGGCTG
Source organism: Lyroderma lyra (assembly GCA_004026885.1). Lineage (NCBI taxonomy): Eukaryota > Metazoa > Chordata > Mammalia > Chiroptera > Megadermatidae > Lyroderma > Lyroderma lyra. Next base: position 121,007 of record PVJL010003705.1, on the reverse strand, counting down.
GAGGGAGAGGCAAAGAGTAGGTATAGTCGAAGGGTACCAAGCTTCAGCGATGTATGATGAGTAAGTCCTGGAGACCTATCGTATGTCACTGAGTCTATAATTACTAAGCCTGTAACATATATTTAAAAATTTGCTAAGACAGTGAGCTTCCTTGTCATACACACAAAATAAAAAAAAATAGGAAACATTTTAAGGTGATGGATGTTTATGGCAAAAAGTGTGGTGATGGTTTCAAGGATTTATACATATCTCCAATCTGATCAAGTTGCATACATTGTAATACGTACACCTTTTTTTATGTCATTCATACCTCAACTAAATGGTTTTAAAAAAATAAGAAAGAATTACTGTTACAGCAATGTGGTTAAATCTTGAGATAATTGTGTTGAGTAGAAGAAGTGACACAAAAAAGATATATACACTATATGATGTATGACATAAAATTCTGAAAATGCCTACTCATCTATAGTCTGAAAGCAGGACAGTGGTCGCCTAGGGGGTGGGGAGGGGCAGTAGGCAGGGACACAGGGGAGAGATTACAAAGGGGCACACAAAAATTTGTGGGGCTGATTTTGTCATCTTGATTGTAGCGAGAGTTTCATTTACATATACGTTTGTCAAAAGTTAACAAATCATATACTTTAAATACGTGTGATTTATTATATCTCAATGGTGTTTTTTTTTTTAAAAAGTGGCATTAGTGATTCCAGTAGAAATAGCTTCTGCAGGAGACTGCATCATGGACAGAACACCAGGACATAGAGACTGAGCGTCGACTACTGTCCTAGGAAGCTTGGCTTCGGGACTGGGAGAGAAAAAAGGTGAGAGGGAGCCAAGGAGTGGACAAAAAGGCGGAGTTACACATGTGTGAAGATGGAAGGAGCTTGAGCACATTTCTATGCTATAGAAGAGGAGTCAGTGGAGAGAATGAAGTTGAAAAATGGAATGATTAAGAGCCAGACGGTAGAAGACGGTATGGACAATCCAAGAAGAAAGATAACTATTGAATAAGAGGCACTTTATAGGCACAAATGCAGGTGTGGGTTGGGAGATGCAAGAGCGGACGGAAGAGTCAGTAGAATTGAAGGCTGTCATTTTTTTTCGTTTGGAGGGACGATGAGATGGGAGGGGAATAGGATACTGAAGAATGGCAGAGCCTTGGAAAAGTCGTTGGCTATAGCAATTGAAGGTAACTGAAGATAAATGTTCAATCTAAGGGCCTCCTTCTGAACAAGACGACAGACAAACAGTTTTAAGCAAACAAAATAGCTTCTATTTAGACAGGTACACGATGGGTTATTATTGAACAGCCCTTCCCTGCTCTCTACCCCTAACCAAATTTCACGTACGTGCTATGGATTTTTAATAAACTCTTTCACTTTATTGGAAAATATTTCTACAGTACACAAGAAAACAGAGAATAATTGAATGAACAGCAGTGTTCTAGCATCCAGCTCTATCAAATCTGTGTTAACAATGTGCCATGTTTGCCTCGGTTAACAAAATCCTCGAACCAACTCTAAGCTTGCTGGGTACGAGAGATTTCACCACCAGCAAGCATCAACATGCTCACGTACTTTTCACATTCCATGAATTTGGTGAATAATGCCCAGAGCACCTCTGAGAACCTCAGGTAACACTTGGGGGAGGAACACGTCAACTAGGGCCAGAGATGGCCACTGCCCAGCTCATTAGGCAGGTCCTCTTAAGTGAACGGTTAATACATTAAAGCCATGCAAATTAGATCATACCCACAGGTCCTGAGTTTGGGGGAAAAAATGCTCTCACAGAATATGAATTTTTAATAAAAATGGTAATTATGATTCGCAGCACTGACATTATTTTTCTTTAGTGTTCTAAGGCCCATTGTCACTTTGGCATTGGTAAGTCTGAGGAAGATTAGTAAGAAATATTTTTTCCCACATCATGTAAAATTTCTGAAGCTGAGAGCATGCAACCACTTTCTAAAGACAAGAGCTTTATTCTTTAAATGGTAATAGAGCATTCAGTAAACCTACAGAACTGTCATTCGATAGTACCTGCCAAAACCGACTGTGTGCATCTCCTCTCAGCAGCTCCACTGTATCCCCCGCCTGGATGTGCAGTGGGGGTCCCTCATGAAGAGCAGGGGGTGGTGTGCCAGTATAGTTCCTGATGACCTGCATCTTTGGTAAACCTGAAAAGAAGCGACACACCTTTTAGAACGGAGAAAGTAATGATGTGTGAAGTCCAAGTGTGCTTGGAAACAAAACAAAACAAAAAACAGAGCCAGATGACCATGAAAAAGTTTTAATAGCACCAAGTCCAAGTATAAACATTTGAAGAGACTACAATGGTATGCTTTTCACCTTCCTCATAGCTCAGGTGGTAATACAATAAGACATACATTTCTCCCCTGATTCCTTACATATTTTGCCTCTCCCTCACCATCAAGCTATTTTTAGTTGAAAAAATATTTCTCTTTCAGCTAATGTCTGCTTCATAAAAAAGAAAGAAAAAAACACATCCCATACAGTTTAATGGAAAAGAATCCATTTTTTCATCAACCCTATCCTTTCTGCCTAGTGCTTTCCTCTTGGGCGTTGGCTGATTTCACCACAAAGACGGCTCACCCTTTCTGTGCATGTATCACGTTGCCCAGTATAAGGCTCACATCTTAAGGATATCTTTGTAATCCAAAAGCAAACATGCGATGGATGTGCCACTGCAATACTTACGACATCTATACGGAGAAATTCTTCAGGCTCAAACTGAGGCTTGCAAAACGGACCGAGCAAGGGAACATGGCTAAGCCTAAAGTGCCGGGGATTCTGGAAATACGGATCCATCCTCCCATTTTTTTCTGTATTTTGCTGAATGTGCAATAAGGCCTTAGTTTAATATTTCATTTTGGAGAGAAGCAGCTTCAGTTGCACATGGGTCATGGGCTTAACTGCACCAATAATGTCACAAACGGACAATCTCATAGTCACCTTTTCCTTTAGAGGTAAAACCGCTCCCTCCCGTGAGGGAGGTCACCCATAAACACGACATTAGCTGCACACTCAGGAACGTAAGTCATTGCTAATTACACTTTAAGACTCTTCATGCCAATGGCTAGGCATAGTGAGTGTATAAACTGGCTGAAAATAGGCCATGAAACACAGGAAGGAAGATGAATGTCGCTGAGTCCTACATGTCCAAGTTACCTAGAAAAGACCCAGGATCTACATGAAATGCTCCAGCAGACAGCTTAATAAAGTCCTCAAAAATCACTTTTCAATAACCTCCCCAAAGAGGAGAAAACAAGTGCTGTAAATGAAACAGAACGAAAAGGTTTTGGTGAACACATTCTTATCAATCCTGTCAAACAGATGGCAGAAGGGCTGGAAAACAAGGCGCCCTTCACCCCAATTTAGCTGCTATAACTGCTGAGACACATTACGAATTGCTGCACCTCCCCTTTGCTGCAGTTCCTGTGCCACAGAACCTCTGGAGGGATGACTTTAATCCCACATCTTTCCTGGAGTGTTTCCCTACCAGATGTTGTAAGGTGGCGCCCTTACACAAACAGCAGACTTTGTTGTCATTGCCAAAAAAGACAACACTCGACAGGCGAACTCTTCTCCACGAAGTGCTGATCAGACCTGCTCTGGGCACTGAGTAGACAAAGAGCTTATTTTACACTATTATGTTGTACTGTTAATTCAAAATGATACCTGAATATCCTGTGCACACAATAGCTGTTTTATAAGTCAACACAGGAAAGGGGGTGCAGTCTAAAGTAGAATTTGCTTAAATGGAGTCTGGTTTGCATGACAGTTATTCCAAGTATGCCAGCATTGTACTTAGCCTCAGTTTTATTGAGCAATTTCTAGAGCAAGGAAAGCATTTCATTCTGTAGGCTCCTTTGGCAATGTTTTTTATACATCATTTTTTTTTTTAAATAAAGCAAAGGCTAAAGCCAAGAAAGAAGAGTTTCTAAACCCGAGATCAACTACTGGGACCAGGTGAGGGCTCAGAAGGTCCCACGAGGACGAGACCCAGGAGGACAAAGAGCAGGGCCATGTGACCAATGGTAGAAACAGCAGTTCTTTTGTAGCCGACATGCCCAAATGAGTCATTCCCAAGAAGAAATGATTGAAAATGTATAGAGTATTTAGGGAAAAAAATTAAGTCTGATGACATTTCATCAACCAAATCTAGATTACAGAATCTATAGAATATAGAATTCTATATAGAATGCCCAGGCTACATAAGAAGGCTGTAAAATGTCATGTAGGAACTGGGATGCCCATAACATATGGCCTAGTAAAATCCTAACATTTAAATTGAAAAAAGTGCATGCATTAATATATGCTAGTCAAGAAAGGAGACCTAATTAGTCTTAGGACTTAGGACTAAGTGGTCTTCAGAAGATGGACTTGGTTTTTACAGTCTTGCGTATTCCTAATTTTTATTTCCTCTACCTTTTCTACTATGACTTTCTTTTCGGTTATGAGCTCCATTTGGGAAGTCAATACAGTAGCATATAAACGTAGGGTATGTTGCTAACTTCATTCCTTAAGCAAAAATTTTGTGACCTTTGCCAAGAATTATGGTTGAACCCCGGCAGCAGCCAAAAGGATATTGCTACAAGCCTGAATTCCACCCCGAATGGTTTACAAATTATAGCATTTATTTGAATTGTGTGCTTTCTCTTGTGGGATGAATTATGAATTTATAATAGAATGGAATTCATATTTTTAGATAACTTCTTAGGATAATCTTCAGTTATTTATTTGTGATTGTTCAGCACTTCCCATTTCAGGACGATCTGTCCTCAGGGTTACAAAGAATAAAAGCAACAAAGCAAGGGCACAGACAGGATGAATTCTGACACTCTGCTCCTGCCTCAGGTGCTTGCATATTGTAGGAGTTCTGTGCTATTGGTAGAATGAATGGTTGTTTTCCAAAAGTCCCCTTTATATTCCTTTCCTTTATTAAAAAAAGACATGCTAACACTGCTAAGAAGGCGAACACAACCACATTAACTGATAGATTAAAATGCAATTAAAGTAAGGAGAGAGTTAAACTTGATGTCAGCACTCAAATTATTAACACAATGTACTGCTACAGCAGGCATCACACCTCGTAAATGAGATCAGAATGGAGAAGAAATTAGATTTACTGATGCTCATATTTCGAACAGCCATTTTGTGTTGATTTAGTGGAGGTTTTTGTCTCCCCATATGAAATATCCCTGACAGGGTTTTAACCTCTGCTAAAAAATTATCCAGGACAGAACATTCACTACCTGCCCCTGTGACAAATGGGTCGTGGTTGCACACAGTTTATTAACAAGCCGATCTGAGACACGCAATGATCTCTCTGTGTGTAACTTCTCTCCATGGGTGGGGGGAGGGAACTGCCTCCTTCCATCTGGACTTGTGCTAAAGACGGCACATCTCCTTTTCATAGATTAGCCTTTCGAAATTGGTTCAGGCTTCAAATCCCTAGTTCCTTAATAAAAAATAAACTATTCCTATTTTCCTTTGGTTATCCACACTTTAAGGAATACTGAGACGCAAAACTTTTCCAAAATAAAATAGAACGGCCATTTCCCTCATTGACACTGACCAATCAGAAATAAATGGCCAAAAGTTATTCTAAAAACTGATTTCAAAAATATAAACTCCATCATATTATAAACTCACAACTCACCACAGGGTAAACAGACCCAACAGCTATTTACTTTCTTTCTTCAGAACAGCATTTCAAAAAGATATGTTGGTACAGTTATAGGGTTGCTAATCAAAATCTAAAATTTATACTGCAACTGCCTTCAGACATTAAATTCAAAATAATAATATGTAATTTCAACATATTATATAGTTAAGCAATCTTGGAAGTTCCGAAAACTTCATACAATCAGTTATCATTACCTAAGGGATATAATTAAAATGGCTAAGAAAAAATTAGACCTCCTGCCAAATGTTCAGTCATTTTAGCTTGTTTTAATTCTCCACAACAAATGCTTGGCTGTATAACTAACTACAAGGGCTGTCTGGAAAAAATAAACAGCCATAAATGCCTCTATTTTTCATATTACATGGGCGGGCACTTTCTGGACAGCCCTCATAGGTCTTTAATATGTAACTTGTGGACAATTTTGCCCTTTAACCTTTGTTCACACTAGTATTATGCTTAGTCTTAAATCAGACAGAGTCCCCAAGTCATCCTTAGGCATGAAGAATTAACAAATAGAAGAATCAGCAATATTAAAATGACATTATACTCTAGTGAGTCATAAGGTTATGGTTAAATAATGCTGAAGCCAATGTAATTATGTGGAACCCAAGGGTTTTTAAAAATGGAATCAGATTTCCTTTCAAATCTGAATTCAATGCCACTAAGAGTGACATATGCCAAGAAGTGTTAAGATGTGCTTCTAAAAAAATTTTTTTTAAGTTTATTCCAGGGAGAATTCCATTAGAAAGTTTCCCAGATATAAACTATGTCACTGATGATTTTCACACAAACCCTCAGACTTCGAAGAACCTCATCTGCAGTACCAGCATCAACTACTGGGGCTTCTCAGGAGCGTGACTACCACCATAGGGACGGGCACCTTTTCACCATGGCACTGCCCTCGTGCAACGGGCTTCCTCGGGGCTACAACTCAGAGAGTGCTGTGCACTAGACAGGTGGGCTGCCAGGCACGTGCTAGCCTTTCACCTCTGAGGCCCAACTTAAAATCCAGACACGGCCGCACCAAAAAATTGAGTTTGTTGGTTTTACACGATTTCTGTAGTTGGTTTATCCTGGGAAATTGACCACAAGCATGACATACTCACTCAGTCCTTAAATGTCCTGAGCACCCCATAAGGGCTGAGCAGGGTGGTTTGAGAACACAGCAAGGGCACACTTGCCATTCTAAAACAACCAGGCCCACTGGATGGACGGGCGAACTCAAAGACAATACAACTGGGCCCAGTGGGAACTTTTTCAAAGTATGCCTATCGATAAAAATTTCAGTTTTAGTAAGGCTTCAGTAGGATGCTGAAATATGTATTTTATTTTTTCTATAAGTCTCTAAGTGTGGTTCCCACATCCTGGCCAGGTTTTGGGAATTACATTCTTGTGGGTATTTGAGCAAGGCACCATGACATACACCCACCAGCTCCAAACTTGCTTTTGAGAAAACTACAGTAAATGTTAAGTGTTGTTTGGCATCTTTCCAACTATATCCTCTTTAAATTGACACCCAGGCTCTTCCTGATACAGTCTAACCATCACGTCTGATGGCCAGGCTGACGGTACCAAGTCCCTGGCCAGCTGGGGGATCTGGGGTGCTGGACACTAGGCTTCCCCCATCCACCACATCCTCTAGGGCCCTTCCCACTTTCATTCATTGGTTGGTCTTCACAGAGAAGCAAAAGGAGCCTTATGATGGAAACCATCTGCTACAACAGAAGCAGACAATTTGGTGGAAAACAGACTGGTCTAAAAGAACTAATTGTTCACAGAGGAAACACTCCCCATCAATTATGTAGAAAATTGTCAACCAGAGAAGGCTACTTTACTTTTATAAACAATGATGAGTCAAATGAAGAAAATAACACTGTTATAAGTCATATAAAAGCAAGGATCAGATGGAGATACCTTCCTCCAACTTCATAAACACTGACTAATCACTCTTTGGCACTACTACTGGAGAATTAATAAAGCAAGGGTAAAAGATATATAATAATGCCTTTGGAAGTTGTTTCCATTTATTAAAAGGATTTTATAGCCCACTCAATATAAAAGAACAATACAATTCCTATAAAAAATACAAAATTCCATGTATTATTTAGAAATCCATATAAATTTAGTATTGTGACCTAGCAAATATATACAGTTTAGTGAGGAAAAAAAGCTTCCCTAAAATCTTGAAATAAGATTAAAGCTCTAGGAGAATGTGCCATGTGTTTGTCAGCCTAGAAAACGACCACTCCTAGGGATGGGAGAAGCCCGGCCTGAGGAGCACTGGCTAAGCTCCCTCAACATCTTCTTTACAGACAGAAAAGGAACACACCTACACAGTTTCAAAGTCAGAGCCTGATCACCTACTCCAACCACCTCATTGTCTACCTTCTAAAGCTAAGAACCAAAGCGGGAGATGAATTGTCCACGGTCAGACAGCTGGCTAGAAGCAGACATGGAACCAGAGCCATGCTTTCCTAGTCCAACCCTCCCTTCTGTAGAACATTCCGGGAACCAGGCTGTGGCAGGGAAGAGGTCACCTGACAATGAAGGATGTGTGGTTGGAGATCCTCTGAATCCCTGCTGGGTGTCCAGTGCTATCCCAGGGTGCAGGAAAAGAGGAGGTAATATTCTCATCCCAGTGGGGAAAGACAAGAGCTCCCCAAGGGAGGAAGTAGTAACTCCCACTGGTGTATTCCAAAGACAGAGCCCCAATGCTTCCCAAGTTAAAAAATAAGTAATAGATAAAAGGGCATTATCCTTGACAACCTATGGAACTATCAGTGCTTGACACGTCAACATGTACATCTGCAAATGTGTGGGCAAGTGGCCACATGCCGTTCTTGCTACAAAGAGTTACAGTCACTTAAACCACAGCATTCTGTGATTGTGACCTCACCCCAATGGATCATGCATGGTGATGAAGCCAAAGGTCACAACAAGAGGCCGGACGTGTGAGATGGCAGGGGCTGAGGAGGCGGCCTGAAGGGAGAGGGAAGGGGCAGCCTTTGCTGGAGGAGGAGAAACCGGATGATCAAATGTCCTCTTGTGAACGTGAAAGCAGTGGGCAGGCCTGGGAGTCAGCAGGGAACAATGGTGTCTGACCTCTGAGAAGAGAGGGCAGGGACCAGGAGTTCCCACAAGTGGTGGTCCTGCAAGACGCCCTCAGGCCTGTTGTGCTCTCCTTTGTGGAAGGACTGGGGTCCAGGCTGATGACTGCGAAGACATCCTGGACTGTTTTGTTACCCTCCCAGAGGAAAGCCCCATTCTCAAGCAACTGAGAATGTTTCCTTCTTGCAACCAACATAAACCTTTAACAGTCCTGTCCTAGAGGATCTCTCAAGGGTAAGACCAAGTAAAAGTGAAAACGATTATGGGCAGTTTGCAATAACCTAGTTTTCATCCTTTGCTCTGTGAGTTCATTCATTTACTCAACAAATATTGACAGGTCGTTCGTGTGCGGGCACTGGCCTAGGAACTGGGAATGCTGTAAATGAGATGGACACATTCCTCCTCCATAAAGCTCCTATTCCAGTGGAGAAGACCAATGTAAGAACGAATGGGCAAATAGCATCATATCTGATATAAGTATTATAAGAAAAAAAGAACTTAGAAGAAGGACTGACTGAGAGAGCGTAGCAGGGGATTTCTTTAGGAGAAGGTGATCGGGTCACGTTTAAGACCTGAGGAGTGGTGGCGATCATTTGGGGTCAGGGAAACTTTGCCAGGTGAGGGGAGTAATGCCCACAAAGGCTCTCCGAGCGAAGTGTTATACAAGAGAGACAGAAAACGCTCAGTGACGTTGCATGAAAGCAACTACAAAATTTAAAATTGATACACACAGTCTTGAGGTCTGGGCCATCTCATTACTCTTTGCATACTTGCATCCTGCTGAATTACTTGAAATTATCTGAATAGGTCAAGTTCCCATTAACATGCTGCACCTTCTTCCTGACACACGCATGCTGTTGTCTGCACACCCAGCTCACACCCGACCCAAGGGGAGAAAACATCTGACTTAGTCCTCTCATTCCTTAACACTCACACGTGACTTCGGCTAAGAAACCTACAGATGGCCTTGTGAGTGAGGGTTAAGTGCCTTAACCCTACCAGCCCGCCGTACCGATTGTTCGGTCATTTCCGAACCTGCCGCTAGGCCGCTGTACCTAATGTTCGAAATGAAAGGCAGACCTATTTTCTACAATGACTCCAAGTTCCATCTTATTCTAACCACTTGTTTGCATGTAACTAACGTTTTTCTATATCATGTTGGTTTTTTCTCTGTAATGCTCAGGAGCCCAGGTACAGGGGACAGTTAGGTTCAGGGCCTCAGCTCTGGTAGGGTTAAACATATGCTCCCTTAGATACTCATGCTTACTGCACTAGAATTATTTATTTAGCTAGCATAAAATACACACACTAGACCAGACCATAAGCATCTTTCTATGTACAGTCTTTAGAGAGTTTATAAATACTAAACTGTGACTACCTTGGTGACAAAAATTGTGTTATTGATCTCAATGAACTCCTTTGCAAGAAAGAAGATAAAAAGTATCCTTCTCCCCCAACAGCAACCCTTCTGAATACACCCCCCACACCCCCAAACACACACACTAGATTACACCTCCAAACACAGCTCTCTGATCAACTATTTCTTCCCATCTTTATTTCTAGCTCCTAGTTCAAGCACAGTCTTTCATACTGACCTTTCCTCATCGCCTCTTCTAATCCTTGACTATCCTGCACAGAGCCATGTGAATGACTTTTTCAGACTATGAATTCTGCAACAGCACTGTCCGACTTAACACCCTTCCTGCTGCACTTAGAGCTAAATCTGAACGCCTGGCTGGAGCCTACAAAGACCAGACAGCATTTTCCAGTCCCTGATAACACGCCAATCTCACCTTGTCCCCATCTCCCAATTGCTCACTGCTTTTTGTTCTATTGGCTTTTTCTGCAGTTGCACAACCACCCTGAACAAGTGGGTCCAAACAAGACAGTCTACATTATGAAACTTAACTTGTAATTCATATAGGTATTTGTTTACTCATTATCTCTTTCCGCTCCTTTTCTATTTTTGTACTGCCTAAATTTGTATGAAAAACTTTTATCTCATAATGTAGCTTTGAATAATAAAAATATTCAGATTTTATTGGACAAACTACCACTCCATCATTACTCTTGACTTGCTTTTAAACTGTTTTATTTGTGCTTTTACCTCAATCAATATGCTCCAAGTAACTGAGGTTTTGCAGGAAATAAAATTATTTTTAATGTGCAAAATTAGTAATACATTGCTTAAAAGTTCTTAATAATGACTCTCTTAATAATTTATATTCATCCTGAATATCCTTTAGGTTAGGTGACATATCATTTATGAAAAAGGAATACTTTTTTATTCCTATACATTCAATTGCTTAATCAACATAAAAATAACACAAGATCTAACAAAGAAAGTAGCTTATACTTTCTCCAAACAGGCTGCTCTGGCCTCATCCTTTCACTCCCCTGGTCTTACCTACTATTCTCTTTTCTCTTGACCTCCCTCCTTCCTGTGATACACTTGCTTGAGTAGCTGAGAGCATCTTTAGCCGCATTCACCAATGAGTCAGATGTGTGCAGACACAGCTTATTGATTTATAAGTTAAAATGAAGATCCTGTGCAATTGGTATTTCTGACTGGCAAAGCTCTGAGAAAGCAAATGACTCTGGACCATCATTCTGATGTTGTGCTGATTTTTTGAGAGGCCAGGGAACTCCCAGTTCAGAGACCAACAATTAACTTATCTACATAAAAATGCACATAAACTGAACAATCTTTTTTTCTTTAAAAAGACTTCTATAATAAACTTCTGAACTAGGAAAAAGGAAAAATAGAAGAGCCACCTCCTCTTTATAAAATGACACTACACTGGTGTTAGTCGTCTGAAGGACTTCCGGCCTGCTAAGTCTTTATAAAATTTTATGAGCCCATTCTCCAACCCCGAGGATCCAACAGCCATCACAGTATCTGACAGGTAACCCTGAGGTTTAGTTTCTTCCTTATTGTTTACTTTGATTTTTTTTTCCTCCATAATTCTTTTTCCTGAAATGAAAAAAGTAAATCAAATAGATAGAACCATTTAGTTATAGTCTTATGGATTCAGATGTGAGCAGACTGAGTGTATAAATTTATCAGTTTGAAATCAAGTGAATATATAATTATTACTCACAACCAGCAGTGTTTCACAGGAAGAGGCTGGCTCTGCATCTTCATTTTAATGTAGTAAAGTGCTTGTTTACATTCCCTATCTCTTTTTTTTTTTTTTAACTATTAACATTTCATTTCATTTTTATTTCTTGAGGGAGGGGAGTTTTTTATTTTATTATTAAATTTGTTGGGGTGACATTGGTTAGTAAAATTACCTAGGTTTCAAGGGTACAATTCTGCAGTGCATCATCTATGTGTTGCATTGTGTGCTCACCAGGCAGTCACTCCTCCTCCTCCCATCACCATATACGAGGGCTGTCTGGAAAGTACCCAGCCATGTAACAGGAAAAACAGAGGCATTTACGGCTGGATTTTTTCCAGACAGCCCTGTATTTGACCTTCCCTGCCCTCCTCCACACTCCTACCGCCATTATCCTCTGGTAACGACGTTCCTGCTCACTGGGGCCAAAGATGACAGCCAACATATCTACATGAGAATATATACAGACACAGGACACTGTCCCTTCCTCGGGACACACTTGAACACCCTAACAAGGAGCAGGAAGGGGAACAGAACCCATGCTGAGCTGCATATTCTTTGGAACAGTGTTCCAGGCAATGGCAATGCTGAGCATTGGCATGGAATGATGATTCTATCCAAGAAGGTTCTTAGGATAATTTAGTCAAACGTTGGGAATACTAAAACATTAAGGTATTAGCCTATAACAAAATGTATGTAGAATACTGATTTTAGGAAAAGTATTGGTATTTTTTTGCCCTTGAAAAATATCTTGATTTTTTTTTCTCCATCTCCTATCAATTCGAAAACTATGATTTCTTCTCCTAGGCTTCTTTTTCCTTTTCCTACTTCCTTAAGGTTAGTTTTATTTACTCCCAAAATTTTTAGGTGTTTTTTTTTTCTACATAAGGACCTTTTATCAACCTTAAATATCAAATCATGTTAACAGTTTCAACTCGTTCAAATTTAGCCTAAGAAGCTACTTAAGTGGTTAGACATACAGTTGCTTCTAATTATCTGAAAATAATACCAATGAAGTAGAACCTACATCCTAAGGGCATAATAAAAAATATAAAAGTAATAATTATTAAAACATAAACTGTGAACTAAAAGGAAAAACACAAATGATAAAATAAGAAATTGTGCCAAAAAGTTATGAATCATTGGGAAAGTAGTTAAACCAGTGAAAACAAGATTATACACAGAAAAGACATACTGAAATGGAACTTCAGGGCTGCCTTACTTCTCAAAACACCAGTCACACTTAACACAAAGTCCACGTGCAACCACGATTTACAAACATACCTGAGTATTGACACGTAATATACTAATATGACAACTCTAAAACCAAAGCACTGATTTCTCACCAACGTTAAACACCATGAAAAACGGCTGACCCGAAGAAATGATCCTCTCCCCAGTTCTTGGACAGAGTCTGATCATTCCCGCTACATGTTTTTAGCTCCTCAATTAACACAAGCTCCTCCAGGACAATAAAGAAAACCTCTTTCCTTGCCAATGTTCATCCCAAAAGGTCAACTATGGGATGGTTTAACCCAGTATGTGCCAAAACAATTCTTTCAATCTGCATGTACTGAGTCCCTGATACTAACGAGGAGACAGCAAAAAGGTGTGACTAAGCCTAAGTGGTGACAAAAAGCAGATATAATTCTGCATAGAAAAGAACATTTCACGTAGTTCTGTACCTGGGCATTGCCCCTGTGGAGTAACATTAATTAGTAACTCTGCTCAAAAAATTCAATGACCATTTGCTAAGGCCCTCATTTCCATACCTTGGAGCTATAACTCTGTTGAACACCTTGTTAAATAATTTTTGTCAGGTTTTAACAATAAGGGTATCATATTTTGCTCTGTGAAGCTATGGGGTATAATTTGTGACAGTAAAGTTCCTTTTCTTTCTGTAAAATTTTTTTACGTCCACATAGAAAAAAAAATTTTAATCATTATAAAAATCACAAAATAATAGTTTTATATTTAGAGCCAAGGTGGCCTAAAGCATTCATCTTTCTTTATTGACCCACCAAGCAGCACAGTGCTTGGCATGAGATAAAAACTTGGTTAACAATGAGTGATTTAATTTTCAGGAGAAAGTTTTACTTTGTGAAAGTCAAGTGTTAACTTCAAGGCAAATGTGATGAAGGAGGCTCAGGTTTCACAAATATATGTTTCAATTTTATTTGAAGTTCCTTTATCTAATAAAATACTACTTTGAAGAGTGCTAAATGACCTTAAAAAGTAGTTTATCCTGTACTGATCATGAATGCTATGAGAAGCACAGAATGAACAGTATTTTCAAGTGAACGTAAGTTAGCCAACACAATCTGCTATATCCTGAATCATTGCTGTTGTTGTCTTGAACTTTATGTCTTCATCACTTGACTTTGTCTGGATTTGCTGACTGAGACGCAGTGAATGACAGGGGACAGCACTGCACGGTTAATGAGTAGGAGTTCTGTTATTCAGAAATTACCCCTTCTCCTCTGCATCTGACCACTTGTGACAGTCCTGCCGTAATGCTCTCCCCAAGAGTCCCCAGGGGGTGGGACGAGAGGAAACGTGACTCCTCACACAAGCCTAACCTCCGGCCTCAGCATAACCTACCATAGGTTCTGCAGGGAAGACAAGACAATCATTTCTACTTCTTGAATAATTAAGGTGAGATTTCAGCTTATGAAAGAAAACAATCTGAAAGAGGTTAGGTCAGTATGGTATAAAGGTGACATTTGTGAGCGAATTCCACATCTATAATAAAGTCGTGGCCTAAAAATTAGAATTTTTTTCAAATAGAATTTCAAATTTTATAGCCTGTGTTCTCTTTACTTCAGCTATCTCAGGAAACAATGAGCGGCATCGAAGTGGGCAGCTAAGAAAGAATCGTTACACCCAAGGACTTAATTCTTCTTGACATTCTGTTCTGAGACTTGCCTCTGGGTGTATATTCTCTTAGGCATCACACTGGCTCACAGAGCCTTGAACTTACTACTTTTGATCTCAGCATGACACTGCTACGGAGGTCAACCGAAGCTCCACATAGCTACAGAGGTTCAGCAAAACACATGATTCAATGTGACGATTGTGACAACGTATTTTCTGACATCCACAGAACACATCCTATGATGGAAGTTCTAGTCACTGTAAACATGAAACAGAGCTGAAAATGACAACATCGTTTTCATCCTTGTTATTCAGCGATATTTCCGGATACATCACAGGTCCTATTGAAAATGTATGTCCAGCAACTTAAATACTTAATCAGTTTATTAGTACAGTCACACAAGAGAAATTGTAATTAAGTGCTATTAGTACCGCCACACCGGAAAAAAGGAACTAGAAAATCTGTAGTTTGGGTCCTAGTTTCTATTTTGGGGTAGAATTTGTATGAGGATATGAGCATTTCATTAAATGTCATTTTGCTTAAATTCTCCTACTGGGCACAGTACTTCAATATTATCTTTTTAATGAAAAACACTCCTGTTCAAATACATAGCATCAATAAAGTTACTAACACATAAATACAGAATATACTATTACAAAACATATAGAGAATAAAAGATTTGATGTGCTACTTCAAAGCTATACATAAGAAATAAGATTACATAAATTCAAATAAATTCACTTTTATAAATAAATAAATGGCTACAGATGCCCCTGTCAAAAAGAACCACTTGAACTTTTCACCATCCTACAAATCCCAGCACTTTACAATATCCATCAACAAAATAACCTGGGATTCGGAAGTTTCTTCTTTAAAGTACTCAAGGCTACTGATAATATGGCTGCTCTTTTTATGAAGAACCACTTATATTCTTATGTATAATAAATGTAATTACATATAAGTACACAGGTACAAAAATATTTTCAATTTCTTATATTATATTCGCGGTATTTATAGAAAAGTAACACAGTTTAGTCCTATTTTTTTAAGGAAATACTTACTAAACAGACACTATGTATTAGCTACTGTGTTAGGTCATAGGGATACATAACTACCTGTTCTTTTTTAAGTTTTTTTGAAGATTTCTTCTCATATATGAAATTAAATATACAAAGAGATTTCTGCAAAATCTACTGACTAGGTAATGAGGGCCCCAATGAGAAACGAAAAGAAGAGATTGGTGAGGCTGAAACAGACCTTCCCCGTGGCCCATCTGCACAATCTTAATTGACAAATAGCCAGAACACTAAATTTAAAAGAGGAAACATTTATATTTTTCTTTCTCCCACCTCTACATAAAAGAAAGCTTCTAAAATGCCAATGTATGTGAGGAAAAACAAAAAAAGAGAAGAAAACCACTCTTCTACAATTAAAAGTTATTTGGCATCTCAAAAGTATTCTCCTGGACTCTGATTCCTCTTAAATTCAGGATCTTCTTTCCCCACTCCATGTTTTATCTTTGCAAGTTTATTCTGTCTCAGTTTCAGGCAACAGAATAATGCTGAGAAGTCCCTTCTTTGCAGACCTTTCCCACGTATTTACTGTTCTTTGAATAACATTGTTCACAGTGGATGGCACTTTGATGGTGTTAAACCAAGATTTCTTTTTTGCTGGACCAAGTTGTGTCATTTTTCTGTTAATTATCACAAGTGAGTGGGAAGGCATTTGGAAGGCTTAGCTCCCTTGGCTTTGGAACATGGTAACTAGAAAAGAAACTAACTCATGTGCCAGCTTTTCTAGATACCCATCTCTCTTCACAGAAGGACAGGAAGACAGTGACCAATGGCCTGATGGCTGCCCTTTCTAACACAGAGAAATCCGCTCTCCATTCACTCCCCCCTTTATGAAACACGTGACTCACTATGGCTGCCACATGAAGAAGACCCAGGAGCTCACTTCTTTGCTGGTACTCTGGCTTTCCGCGTACCAGAGTTTATCCCTTAATTTACCAATCTTTTAAAAAAATCTTCCAAAAGTTTACTTAGAATGGGAATAAATAATAAACAAGACAGGTGTGTCATGGCCCTCACAAAACCTGAAATCTAACAAAGAAAAAAGAACTACACAAGCAATAATTATAAAGCATTATGAGTTTTATGATAGAGAAATTGTAAGTGCTATGGAAACACAAAGCAAGAGGATATGATCCCATCAAGGTTCGGGGGCGGGACCTGCAATGGGGCAGCAAGTCCTGCGGTACTAAGCACTTGCCAACATGACCGCTGTGTATGTACTGAAGTGGGGGAAGGTTTTTTCCATAAGAAATGGAGCATTAAAAAGTGCTCTTATAAAAATTTATGGGCTTTTAAATAACAATGAAAAGTTAATTTCTAAAACATAATTGGAAACATTCATTCCAGGACAGTTCATGATATGAAAAAATGGGAAACAATCTGAAAGAACAGCAATAGGGACTTGGTTAAATTAAATCTAGGAAACATCCTTATAATTACATAGCAAGCTGCAATTTAAAAATAATGTTATAGAAAACTGCTTAATGATATAGAATCATGTTTAAATATGTTGTCAAAGGGGGAAAAGGCAGATTACAAAACAGTAATGGACACATAAGAACACATTTCTGTTAAGAGAGAGAGAGAAGCACAGAAAAACAGTCTATAAAGACACATGCCACAATGTTAATAGCAGTTACACCAGGTTTGAAAAATTATAAGAACTTTATGCTTATTTAAATTTTCTCAATTTTATATAGCTAATATCTGTTTCTTTAATAAAATTATTTAATTAAACTATTTTTGTTCTTGGTGTTAAACAACATCCTTTAATGACACGCTGGGTGTCCACAAAAGGAAGTCCAAAACTCCTTGTCCTGGCCATACACAGCGGCACAACCCAGTGTTCTCCTACCACACCACTGCAGTCACCTCTAGTCAGTACGGCCCCTGTGTGTGACTTAGAATGAGCACTCTCTCTGGGTGGGCTTGACAGGCACATGGCACATTTGTGCAAACATAAACACTCTTGTTCTCCTGGAGAGACACTTCCCGATGCCAGGCCTGACAGGGCCCTGAGGAATGCTGGGTGGAGCCCCCTCCACCAGCCCCCTTCCCCGGGCACCTGTGTCACATGCTCACGAGTTGCTAATAGTTCTCTGATCACTCCAGTCCCTTCATGGCGGCCACCTCCAGAACACCTTCCCCACCGTCCCAGGCAGATAGTCCCATTTGTCCCCCATGTTTCCACCATCTTTTGAATTACTATTACAAAAATGACTGCACTGAACAGAAATGGTATATTATTATTTTGTTTCCTCCTCACTAGAACACAAACTTCACAAGGTCAAGGACCATGAAATCTTCAACCATCATTAGTATGGTATTAATATTTGGTACTCAACAGGCTCTCAATAAATGTCCATTGAATAAATGAAAGGCTGTGAATGTTCATCATTAATGAATGAACTTTAAAAAATAAGTCTAATAACGTTTTTCAAAATGTACTTTCGATGAATTCTGCTTATAGAAACATAATGGCCGAAGAGGGCAATTTTCTGTGTGTATATGTATTGCCAAATTCTCTATTTCAACTGAGGCATAGCTTTAGTCTCAAAGGCCTTAGAACAAAGATCATGACAAATATGGTTCTAGTTTATTTCTAACATACTCTGGGATTTAGAAATAACCAATTTCTTCCACTGTATCTGCCAAGGAAAATAAACTTGGCATTCCAGATTGGTTGGGAGAAGTATTTTTCTCTCCTAAATGAACAATAATTGTTTAGATTTTCAAGTCATTATGTGCCTGTAAGCAAAGAATTAAACAGCTCTGAGAGCAAATGAAATTTAAATTCATAATCTGACTAACTGCTCACATGGTATAGACCTGAAATTTTAAAACCAGAGCACAGTATTTAAAGTGATTGTGTCTTTTTTTAAAATGAGTTGCTATACTTTTTTTCAGCATTGAATCCACTTTGCAAAATGAGACTGTCAACGAATTTACAGTCCCACGTGTCATCAATACAAATGCATCTAGTCCCCTTTCTCCAATTAAAATTATATTTAAAAATATGACAAATTGTTTTCAAAAAGGTGAGAGTTAAGGCTGAAACATTAGCTCAAAAAACAGGCACAGAAAAATACCTTCTCAATTTTTATTCTCTTCAGTTTGGATTTTTCTGTAAAGGATTTTTATAAGGGGAAAAAAAGGTATCTGCCTGAAGCAGAGACGATAAGGTCACTGAGGCATAAGTTATCACAGACACTCACGGAGCGTTCCCAGAGCCCGAATGCAGCTGCTCTTCAATGATCAATGTTTTGAAGGGCCAACAGTTATCTTTCCTATTTCTGTAAAAGCACTGAGAGCTGAGCGAATTTTATTCAAGGCCACTGGTCTTAAAGTTTCGTATGTTCCAAATCCAACCAGACTGACAGGTGCTATGATGAGGTTTTAGCAAGAACGTTCGCTAACCAAATGAAAGCTCTGCGATACACCACATATTCTCTGTGCGCCTAATGGGTAGAAAACGACATCACAGCACACGAGGAATGGGCAAGGAAATGAAGCTCAAAGTTCCTAACTCTACCCAACTACCAGTTAGAATCCTGGCCACTGAAAGCACTTCTGGAATGGGGCAGGTGTCCCTCAGGAAGCAGGACTGCCCCAGCACCGTGTGACACTCATACCGCAGCAGTAATATGCACTTCTCCCTCCGGACTGACTGCTCAGGCCAGTTGAGTGCCCCTGAGGCATCCCCGGGTTTTTCATTGTTGTTTCAAACCTAATCAGATTTTAAATACGCTGAGGAATTTATGTTCTAAAGCCATCTGTGGTAACTACTGTTATCACTATGGTATAAACCAAGGAATGCACTTATAACCGGGTGTGTGTTAACTGTCGTCCATCCTGTTAGTCAGGCTTCACTGGAAACCTCGGGGGACGGGGGTGGGGAGGTAACCACCTCACGCCAAGTCTGTTCAATGACTTAACATATACTTCCCATATGCGAATACATAATGGGATTTTAATGCATTAACTTTTATATTCTTGAACAGTATTGTGTGATATCTGTGGATTAAAAAAATTTTTTAATAAAAATAGCTGAGAAATGTATTGTCCTGAATCAAGTATTTCTGAAGGAAAAAAAAAGATTCAATAAAATAAATGTGCCTAATATTGGAAGGACTTTGAAAATATCGCTGGGTCTTCTCTTTTCATGGAGTTGGGCAATCCCATTGAATATAATCTTTTCCAGGCTCCTATGTTATAGATATTATGGGTATAAGTATCGAAAAGACAAGAACATTTAGGAGCTTAGGACAAATTTTTAGAAAGTGGACACACATACCTAGATCATTTTAAAAAATTAAAAATATTACATCAGTGTCATTATAGGGCAGGAAGCCACATAGCACAGCAGATGTGGGCGATGAGGTGGGCTTCCAGAACACGGAATAATATCTGAACTGAGTTTAGCAGGATCAACGATAGAAGGACGAAGAGGAGTTAAGCAGATAAAGAAGGGTGGTAAGCTGTTTTGGCCAGAAGCAAGGACATGAGCCAAGCTGCAAAAGCAACGCATGTGGACAAATACCGGATCTCCGCTGTTGCAAAAGACGAAAGGAGCAGGGATCTGCGTGGTACCAGCGGATCCGGGGGCTCTGATGTGTTTAGTGTCCTGTCAACTGGTCCTGACGACGGGCAGAAGAGAGTAGCAGGAGAGGCCATGTTCTCCTGGAGGTGAATCACTCTTCTCCAAGGCGCTAACAGAAGTTAGGATTCGAGGCGGGAGAAGCAGTTAAGGGACTGTGATAATAGTAAACTGAATATTGAATAATAATTTACTAAATACTCCTGGGTGTGTGTGTGGGTATGTGTGTTTTGGGGGGCAAGGGGGCAGGGGAAAGTAAAGAGGACAGGAGTGGTCCAGACCAGACCAGATAATAAGGGGTACACTATCTGAGGAGCATTTTAAAACAATAAATAAAACTCACTAAAAGTCAGTTTGATTTTTTTTCTTTTCATCACAGGCCAAGTAATGGCAAGTAAACTCACAACTACCGGGCGCACAACTTCCACTGCCCCCACCCTCCTTGGTGCATCTCTGATAAAAACACTTCTGTGCGAGGGTCCGGCAGTATAACCATCCGGGAACCTCTACAGATAAAAACCAGGTGCTCCAGGTAAAGGAGATATCCATCCAGCAGGGGAGATAAGGCAAGGACCTCAACCACCATAACTCGCTTTCTGCAAATCTGTCCTGCGCCAGTCATACCACGAGGTCGAGGGTGGGAGCCACAAAGGCCTCACCCACCCTGCCAGCACATGGCTATCCCCGCTGAGGGCAGAGCCAGTATCACACACGTCAGCCCAGGGACCCCCAAATCCCGCGGGTGCAGAGGGCGGGTGTGGCCTTCCATGTGAGCCCTGCGGTGCATCTACCACATTCCTCCCACTTGGAAGTCACAGAGCCCACAGGGCACGATGCTATCTCTGCTCTCCACCCACGCTGGGCATGCATGCATAAGGGAACAGGCCACAGAGGTTATCTGTAAAGGAAATTGTTCAGGGGAGGTGGTGATTGTGAGGAGAGGAGGGCACATACCAGAATCAAAGTGGAGGTGGGAAGGAGCGATTTCTGCAGAAAGTTCTAGAGGTCACGCCGTTGGGAGCGGCCCCATGCGCCCTGTGCAGCACAGACACAGGCTTTCCGGCCACTACTTTCTCCCGACACCTTCCTCATCCTCCACCCCTATCCTACCTCTTCCTCTGCACTACAGAAAGCAGGCTAGGGAGGAAAGACAAGAGCTGGTGCCTTATGGCCCTTGGGGAACAGCAAAGTGGACTGAGGCAAGGCCTACAATTGGGGAAGGGGTGTGTGAGCCTCCATGGCTACCACCCCTACCTGCAAGGTGGTGAGATCCACGATGCCTGGACATGCGCCACTGTTTGAAGAGGCAGCACAGCAGATCACCGTGGCTCTTGACTCACCTCTCAGTCTTTTCTCCTTCTATAGCAAGATCATTTATTGAGAAATTAATTTTGTGTTCCCCTCGGTATCCTCCTTGTCTCTCTGGAGGCAGCTAACGTCACTGTCCCCTCACCTTAGGAGCACTGCAGGGTAGAAAGCAAAGGCTTTTAGAAATCACTGATTCTTCATGACCTTTATAAAACCTGAATTACTGAAGAGACGATGCTAGGTGTGGTCCCAGAACACGAGGGCCTGCTTGCTGTTCTGTGGCTTCTCTTGGGAGAGGTGACAAGACTTCCAAGGCTGCGTGGGCACCTGGAAAGGTGAGCCCTAAACCTCAGACACCCTCCTCATCGACACTGCACTGCCCCCCATGCAGCACATGAATGGACTGTCTTCATGCACCAAGTCGGGGCCAAGGGACTCAAGCTTGGAATTAAACTAATTTTAAGAAAAAAAGTTAGATGGCTTTCTTTCTGGCACTCTCAAATTTATGGGCTGAACTTTTTCCACCAGCTCCCTTCTGATGGGTAAGTCACTTTAGCGACAGCTAGTACAGAGCCCAACGTCCTCTATGTAGGACAGTCACAGGGTACCCAGCTTCTTACCCTGCCGATGCTACACTAACTGCCCAGCACACGGTCAGCTCTCTTTAAATATTCATCTATAGCCTTTTAAAAATTATAATTATCTCTATGTATGACACACTTCTACCATTATCTCAAGATAACTGAAGATATTTTACTTTAAAAAATTATCCTAGCTAAAACTTATATAGCATTTACCACAAGTACCAGGACCTGTTCTAAGAGCTTAATACGTATTAACTCATCGAAGCTCCCTGATAATCCCATGAAGGGAGTCTCATTACAATCCTCATTTTAAAGACGACAAAGGTAAGGCACAGAGAAGTAAAGTGACTTGGGTGAAGGACTGGTACACAGTGGGTGCTAGACTGAAATGCAGGCAGCCCAGCCCTGGAATCCACATACCATTCATTTTCACAAAAGCCATTTCAAGCCAGACATGTGGGAGCTGGCGGCTCGTACGGCTGCCTCTAATGGCCTGGATTCCCAAAGCAGAACAAACACGACCACAGCGCAGCCACCAGCCGCAGAGGTCCGGAGCCTGGGCCCTGCCTCGGCAGGTCTCGGCTCGCCTGCCACACCTGCCCAGACCCTGCGTCCTGAAGACGGTGGTGGTGACAAGTGATCGTTTACTACGTGCATACCAGGGCTAACGCTGGAGAAACACATTCTCTCAGTCAGTCCACACACGGTAACCCTGGAAGGTGGATACCAACTTAACCCCTACTCAGGAGAACACAGACTGAGGGGACAGGCTGGCCGGCTCCTCAGGGGAGCACTGCTCAGGGCCAGAGCTACGTACGCACTGAGCTGGGCAATGCCAACGGCAAAGCCCAATTTCTTAACCACTATACTGTCTTGCCTCCTACACATTGCACTTAAGAGCACACCTGTCAGGGAGCAACAACACAAGAAATACAGTCCAACAAGGTCTCCATATCTGTCTGGAAAATTGGATGCAACCTTTAAGCCAAAGAGTGCAAACAGATCTACAATGAGGAATAATACCATAAATGAGGATTGAGCACCTTGACTGACAATAGTTTATGTCATGGTGACACACACACAGACGTGACCAACAAAAAAGCACAAGATGGAAAAACACAAACCACCTCTGTGAATTACTTAAAATACCAAAGGCATGCTCAAACCCTGTTTTCTACACAAATCCTAATGAAGGCAGTATGTATAAAGAATAAACAGAAGCAGCGTTTATTACATTTGTTTGGGGTCACTTCCTGATGTTTTGCTATGATTCTATTACTTAACCATATTAAAACCAAAGCAAAGACACACTAATGACAGATCTAACATGCTATATGGAATAAGCTTCCTGCCTTGCCTGGAACTGTAGTGACCCGAGGTTGGCAGGGACTCAAGGGGCCATTTACGTGCCTGCCTGATCCTCCTTGCGAACTGAGGCCCTTCAGAGAGGCCCTTCCCAAGGCTGTCCTGTCACCTCATATGATCACCTCTCATTCAGGACCCAGACATTCATGCAATTACAAAACGCCCTTGGCCTAGAGGCCCTGACATCTCTCTGCCTCACTCCAACCAGGATTATTTCCCCATAGCCAACCTCAGCTCACCTCCTTCATCCCCGGAGTGTCTGGCATGGTCTCCATCTGAGGACAGCCCCCCTACAGCACAAGTCTCCGGATAAATTGTTCTGGTTCAGTGAAGGTGCTCCCCAACATTTCTAAGATAGTGAAAAACACCTAACACTTTTATTGGTTAAAAGTTTGTAAGTTTTTAATAAAACTGGGGTTAAAAGCTCAGCTTCAGTGTTTATAACTTACATAAACTCAGATACCTGCCTACAACTTTCAGGGCAGCTCCTTCATCTGTAAAATGGGCATAGTATCTACCTCACAGGTGTTCTTGTGACAAAAATAAAGACTATCAAAATTCTAGTACCTGAATAACCACCACCCGAATACTGGCCCCGTGGATACTTCACCAACACGCCAGTGAAGGTGTAAGTCATATATATTAAAGGAATTTCAGGTTGTGGAGTACATGGAATGAGTAGCCTAAGAGGTAAGTAAACCATCAACTTTTCCCTCACTGTGGCGAGAGGAGGAAAAACTTTGAGCCAAGTCACAGGACGTGGCTGTGCAAACAGGAATGGAGGAGAGTAACAGTTCTAGGAAAATTGACTCTCAAAGGAATGTAGGTGGTTCAGTAGAAATTTCTAAGGCTTAATATTAACTTTCTATTTTTGAGTGAAATTTACAGTTAGGACAGTTACATACTAAAGGGAATTCTACCTTCTCGCTGGCGTCTTATTACAGAAGCACCCTGTAACAGTCAGTTCCCAAGCTACTTATCGCCACACGTTTCTGTGAATTCTCTTCAAGTCTTTTGTAGTGAGAGTGTGGGGCTCAGGATCGCTAAGGGAGCCAGGGCTGACTATGCAGAAAACATCCCCAATGGAGAATGTCAAGAACTAATAAGAAGGTCAAGAACAGAGGAAAGAAAAACGGTGAATCTACTTCACCTTACAAACCCCGCCTGCTTTTCTACTCTGCTCAAGCACTTCTTTCTAGACTATTCTGGCTTAAGAAATGGACGAAGGCTGGCAAAGTGTCCATATGATTTCCTCTTTATGTTTTAACTCCTTGAGGGACAAAATGAGCTACCCTCCTACTGTCGCTGGACACTCCCTTTGGCTTGTCTCCTGTGACTTTCTGAACTTCACAGCTACATCTTCAAACCTGACTTCAGAATTTTTTGCTCTTCTTTTGGTTTTTAACAATGCTTCTAATAACGGGGCCCACAGAAATGGACAAGAAAGGGCACATCTCCTTACATGGATAAGTAACAAATAAACACATTTTCCAAAGCGCCTGAAAATTTCACCATGGATCCATTCCCACTCTGATACTTGGTAGCCAATGATTGTAAACAGAAGTAGATGGGAGCCACCTTTTCTTGCACATCAAGTTTTGGTTTCTTTCTATGTATGATGATTTGAATTGGTGCATCTGTTCTCTCGCATGTGGTTTGTATTATTCCTTTCTTAATTTCTAGATTGTCATCACTTTCATCTATTAGCTACATGCCATGTTATTCATTCATTTTTATCTGTAAATAACTTTTTAAATTAGGAGACCAAAAAAATGTAAAGACATAGTTACAAAAAGAAAAAAGAGCTGTAAAATTTCCAGTAAATATTAATTTTAAAAACTGCATAGAGGATGTAATAACTCTAAGGCTCACCCTAAAATTCCATCAAAACTACCAATCAGTCATGTAATTTTAACAATGAGAGGCTAAGATATTTGACATGAAGATTCCACAATTTGGCACTTATTTTTATTTTATTACACTACTTTGTATGTCATGACTAGGTTCAATTTTCTATCTTGATTATGATCTCATTTGTGCCAATTGATAATCCTGTGATATAGGTAAGGCAACTATTTCCACCCACCTTTTACAGAGGCTATTAACTTTCCCAAAGATTTACACAGTAGCCTGGATTGAAACCCATGTTTCCAAACTTCAGGCCCATACTACTCCCCACCAGTAAGATCATTTTTGTCCCTGCCAGTTATGGGCCATTGACCTATACCAAGTACATGTTATGACCACACAGGCAGGAAGAATAATAACTGAGCCAGGAATCTGAATCCATAATCCTCTGATTCAGGGACCCAAACTCAACCAATATGCTTTACTGCTATATACTATGCATGAGCATTCTCAGAGCATGTTAAATTTACATAACATTGTCACGAATCAAATAATAGTCAAATTAAAACCTTTAGAGATGAAGATAAAAAATAGGAAAATAGCGAGATTTTTTTGCCTTTCTGAAATGTTATTGATAAAAATTGGCAAGAGACTTCAAGTATGTTTGTTCTTGTGCTTCAATGATTAATGAACTCTTTCTTGGAGAGGCAAGATCTGCACTTGGCATTAATATTATAAACTTTTCTCATCCCAGTAGCTTCTCTTTAGGTGGGAAAAGTAGTTGCATAAGGCAGTGATTAATGAGATGCCATAAATGTTGATTTAGTCCCAGATAGGGTTTTTTTTCTCTCTCAAATCTACATGCTTCACCAAAATTAATTTTAAGTCACACTACAAATATGAATAAAGTGCCAATTCAAGTTGAAAATACATCATATGCTCAACCTGAGTCCATATGCTTTTTTCCAATTTCTTCCTGTTTTGCTAGGGAAAAAAACATCCTTGAACACTCAGATTCCAAGAAGGTGTTGCCATTTCGATTTTTCAAAACCATTGGCCAAATTCTGTTCTTGGATACTGCCTGAATTTAAATGGAAGATTCACAACTTTTAAAATATAGAATCCCCAGAGTACAGCATTACATTTTTTTAAATGGCAAGCTTCTTCCTCTGGGAGTTAAAAGCTATAATATTAGCAATATAATAGCAGGTGGTGATGGAGAAATACATGAATATTTGCATTTTTCATCCATCTAATCTTGTCGATGTGCTCTAACCAAACTGAAAGAGAATTCTCTGTCCCAAGAAAGAAAGTTCAACCCCGAATTGAAGGTATCACATGACTGCTTTGAACCATTTAAAATAACAGGAAGCTACGAACAAAACTGTTGGTATCTGGACATCCAAAAGCACATCGTCTGAACAGGTTATCAGGAGTAATATGCCAGGTAGGAAACCAAAGTCGCTACTCTATCTGCTTGCACCTGACTTCCCCAAGAAAGACTCTTTATTGAACACCTAATATTTTTATGGCAACATATAAAACTTCCTAGATTAGAGTAAAACGCAGTATTTTCACATTATTTTGGAAATGAGGACATAGTTATAGCATCTTTCAAATCAAATGAAGTTGAATTTCTTTTACTTTGAAGAAAAATTATTAAAATTAAAGACCTTTTAAAATAAAAGGTCTAGTCTCAGTCCCAGAAACAGCTGTAAATTAAGATGAGAAGAAATTGGCAAACTTAAGGAGAATGGATATTTACAAGGAAAACGAGAGCCATTGGAGGAGGTTGTATTTCATGAGAACTCAAATGAAGATCCACAAACTATTTTCTCCCCCTACCTCTGAAAATGAATCTTAGTTTATTATGGTTAATTATTACAAAAAAGCCCAATTACAGCAATATTAAATACTATATTTGAAATAGTAGTCAACGCCATTGTTTGAAACAGTACTCCCTTACTATCTACACAAAGCATATATATTGACAAACGAGGGCTGTCCGGAAAGTATCCAGCCATGTGATATGAAAAACAGACGTATTTATGGCTAGATGGTTCCAGAGAGCCCTAGTATACAAGGTAATTTATGATCTGAGCTAGATGTGTGTATAATGAAGCACAAAATTAGAAGTGCACAACATAATATGGTCGTTAAACACATAAAAAAAGGTAATCTTAAATTTTGTAAAATGTTTTACTATAAATCCTTAAAAATATTTTGGTGTACATTTTGGAACTGCTCACAGAATTTTAATCTGCTACTGCAGTTAAATGGCATGAGTCAAATACTACATAAGTGAAAGAATAAGATTAGAAATAAGTATTTAACAAAATTCAGAAGGAGAGAACTTTCCAAGCATAAAAGCAAGCAAAAAAAGATTTCATATAAAATATCAATAACTATGACCACATGCCCATTTAAAACTTCATGTGGAAACAAACAATAAGCCAGAAGTATTTCTGAATAAAGATAATAAGGTTGATATCATACATATAGTTACAAAAGCACTAAATCCTGAATAGAAAAAATGGGTATCAACAGATAATTCACAGACGAATAATACAAATAGCCAACAAACATTAAAAAGAATCTATATTGCTACAAATCCAGTCAGTTCATACTATGTTATGAAGTACGTAACATGATATGCATAGTAATACACTATTCTCTACTCATCAAATGACTTAAAATAAGAAGACTAATACATTGTTGGTAAGCATGACATCAACAATCTCCTACATCAGTAATGGTGGGGACGGGATTCGATATCATATTTCTAAAAGGCAACTGAGCAACACAGACATCTCGAATCTAGGAATTCACATGGTTTTGGCCCAGAAATTCTACGTCCATGACTCCATTCTAAATAATAATCATCAGCCATGTGGGCAAATATATTCATGTATAGATATTCCTCCAAGTAGTATTTATAATAATGAAAATTAGTAAGACTACCATGTAACAATAAATTGTACTACAACTATTTCCTATACTTTTGAAGACTAGTGTGACTAGAATGACCTCTTAAAGCCACCCCAGCTGACCATGTCACTCCTCTGGTTAAAAGGCCTACTCTGCTCTTGAGCATAAAGTCAGACTTCTTGATGCGACTCAGTAAGGATGGAACCATGCCTGCCCCCAGTTCCCATCCTGCACAGCTCTCCTGCTCAACCCCCGGCTGTTCTGTGCTTTCTCCAAGCCCAGGCCTTTTGTCTCCATCCACACTTTGTTCATATCCTGGCTTTCAGTTTAGACATCATTTCCTGATATCACATGTCTAAAGTATGGGCCCTATTTAAGCACAGCCCCTGTACTTTACTGCTCTCAAATCTTACCTTTACTCCAAGACACTGTGTGAGGGAAAACACTTCTTGTTCATTCTTGTAAACTTAATCCCGAGCCTGCATACTTGTCGAATGTCAAATGAATAAACAATTATGCTCATGAAACATTCTCTCTCTCTCTCTCTCTCTCTCTCTCTCTCTCTCACACACACACACACACACACACACAAATACTAGGAAAAAATGTGTAACAAAATCAAAGTGTAAAGGTGATTATATGAGTGATTACAGACAATTTGTCCAAAAAACTTTTCTATACTTCCTTATATTTTCTGGGTTGTTTAGAATCAACTTTTCAAACTGTGAAACTCTTAATTTACCAAAGAAGTTCAAGTGTTATTTAAAAGAGAGATACGTGCTATCTCACCTTTAAATTCAGAAAAAAAAGGAACTATATATAAGGATCAAATATCATAAATGACATGAAAAATACTTGGACAACAAATACCTATTGTACTTCTGTCAGCACTACTAAAGTTATCCAAACAACAACATTCCAAAATAATCTAAAGGCACTTTTTCAAAACTGTCTGATATTTTAAAATTATATACTCATTTAAAGTTACATCCTTAAAATGGCTTTAAAAAAAATTTTCAACTGCTTTCAAGTTTAACATTTAGACAGCCAGAAGTCACGCCTTCCATTTCAAACCTGTTAAGGAGTGAGGTCTGGGGGGTGTCCCCTACCCAGCATGTTTCAGTGTCGGCAATTGTTTCAGAATATCCAATTAGCTGCCTTATCTTCTGGTAGGCATTCTTTTGTTGCTAAGCTTTTATCATCCAAATTAATTGAAATACTGTAGCAATTTCAGATGAACATTTTCAAAATTAACAATGCATAAAATAAAATCACCCCTAAATCTGCTTTGTAACCGCAGCCACTAATGAGCTCTGCAAAACAGACTAGATCACACTAATTTGCACTGTACTATACAGATAAACTTTAGGAAATAATTTTTCCTTGGTCCAGAGCTTGACACATGTAGAACACAGAAGACCTCTAAAAGAATGAGGAGCCAAACACTACATTTAAGTCCTGGTACCGCCAGGTGCTATGTGACCTTGGGTAAATTACTTGCTTCTCAGAGTTCTGGTTTCCTCCAGTGAAAAACAGCAATATCTCCTCTTAAGAGTTTGTGGTAGACAGACCCTAAGATCAAATCCAGTGACCCCTGCCTCCTGGTATCCAAAGCTTGTTTAATCCCTTCCCCTGAATGTGGACGAGACCTGTGACTTGTCTCTAGCCAACAGAAATGTGATGGATGTCATTTCCACGACTGTGTTCTATGAGATTTTAATTTCCACCTTGTTAGAGGATTATCACCTTCTTGGCCTGCACACTTTGACGAAGCCAGCAGACACACTGGTGAGGCCAATATGACTAAGAACTGAGGATGGCCTCTGATGCACAATGGAATTGAGGCCTTGGCTCAACAGCCCCCCATCCTCACCCCACAAAATACCAAACCCTGCTCACAAGTCTTGAAGCGGCCTGAGAGGTGACTGCTTCCCCAGCTGAACCTTCAGATGAGACACAGTGCCGGCTAACATCTTCCACGAGGTGTTGTAAGAAATCAGAAGCAGAGGACTGAGCAATACCATGCCCAGGTTTCTGACCCACAGAAACTCTGAGCTCATAAATGTGTGCTGTGTTAAGCTGCTAAATTTATGGTAACTTGTTACACACCACATAGAGAATTAATACAGGAGTGTGTACATATTAGTAATAACCATCACCAGTTTCATCACTGACAGAGCACTTACTCTGTGCTCCTTGATAAGTGTGTTACCTATTACCTCATTTAATCTTCACAATCACAGTAGGAGATGTGTCTGCTGCTATTGCCCCATTTTAGAAGATAATAAAACAGGTTTACTTGCCCAAGATTATACAAGTAGGAAGTGGAGGGTCAGGATACAAGCCCAGATCCAAAGCCCTGCAGAGGCCTCAGCAACACCACTGCACACCACTGCCTCTGAGATTAAAAGCCGTGATACCAGTGGAAGTACCTAATCCAGAAAGATCCTTCCTTCTCATTCTTTCCTCATTCCTTCTTTAGGGCCACAGAGGCAGGTTGTGGCTTCAACCTGCCGCCTCAGGGCTGCACTCTCTGGTTCTCCAGCATTCTCCTCCTGACCCTCCCAGCAGGAAAGGCATCATTCTTCCCACTGTCTCCACAGAACATGCCGCTCTGGGTCCTATTTCCTCCAATCTCCAACCCAATGGCCCAACCTACTATAATACGTGCACAGGAAATATAGGAAATAGTGGAACAAAGGATTCTCTCCTTCCAGAAACACAGTGCCTACATCCAAAGGAGAATGTCAAATGGGTATTTTAGGTGCAATGACAGAGTTACACATAGTTATGGTGAGACAAGAAAGCTGTTGTTTTCTTGGTTTCCCTGCAAACTAGAAAACTAGAGCTGTGGGTGGGGATGAGCCTTTGTTGGGAATCTACAGCTCTGGTTTTAGATATATCTCTCCAGATTTATCTCTTTTGATACCAGAAAATAACCAAATAGAAGAGTCTAAAAATGTGAAAGGACAAAGTAGAAGACATGAAAAACCCAGCCACAGTCCACCCACCAAAGAGGAAAATGTCAAACACATACACAACAAAAGATGGACATTAGAATCTACTTGAACCAAGCATCTCCCTCCCCCATTCCTCGTGAACACAGCCCTTCTCTCCTACACAAAACAAGTGTCACGTGGACAGGCTGGAAGTGGGCACAGGATACCTGGGCTGCAGCCACTGCCTCAGAGATGAGCAGACGGTCTAGTCCCAGCCATTTAAAGACCTCCTTGGGGTTTCTGTTTGATTTGCTGGGGGAAAAGGTGTTCTATTTTCTCTCAGATTATTAGATGTGGGACAACATATACTGAAAGTTGCTAGTGGTCAACTTTGCTACCAAATGAATCAAACCTGATGCCTGAGGTGCCTGATGACAGAAAACCAACAGGGAAGAAAGGATAACTGAGACAGAAAGAAATGAAACCCTCCTATCATTTGGGCCCAGGATCCAACTGTGCCTGAAGCCCAAACACTTTGGACTTACCGACTTACCTAAGTCAGTGATGCCTTCACTCTTTTTTTCCTCTTAAAACTAGTTTGAAATGGGTTTATGTCATTTGACAAAGCATGCTGGGTGATAAGAAATGGGTTGACCTAAACCTAGTGACAGACTGATAGCTTTAACATCTGTAATTCTGTGTAAATTCACTTTTACTGATGTACTTTTTAGATATTTTGTCTCCTTGTCCTGTGTCCTTCTTTAGCTCACAAGGAATTCTCCATCAATGGCCTTCCCTTGTCAGCTACACCATTGATAACTACACCATACACTCTGGTGGTTCATCATACACCGCAGTGTTTTATCTGACATGTGTTTACATATCTTTGTTCCAACAAAATTCCATATTTCTCGAAGACAAGAACCTCCATTTATTTCTTATATCTATGCAGAAAAAAATGAGTCTCAAAAGAAAAATTATCTGTAAGAAACAAATTTAATAACCTAACATAAGCTTTTCTTTTCATTCAAATTAAAATTTTAAAGATCAACTTAACTTGAATGCACTGAAAAATAAATGATTGCTAATATGAATCATTTTGACAGAAATTCCACACACCGCACCCAATGTTCTAATTAATTTCATGACCATTCTCAGGATTTGTATCTAGAACTACTGTATTATAAGATTATAACAATTATGATCTTAAGGATTACCTCGTCAATGTCCTCTTTCCTGGTATTCATTGGACATTACTTGATTCAAATATGGTTATTTGAAGCCAATAGTTTTGACTCAACCAGTTCCTTGTATTTACCTGAGTTCAGACTAAACCTCTACAACAATGTTATATGATTCTCAGAGGTTGTTGGCCCATAAGATATTTCTAAAGTTTCTTTGTCTAGTTAACTTGAATGGCATGCTCTTTTTCTTTGGAAATGGAACAGTATTTAACTGCCAAGGTCATACATAAAGCAGAGAAAGCCTAGGCTATACTTGACCTTCCAAATGAGGAATGTTTTATTGATGATAAATGTTAAAAGCAGTCCACCCAGTTTGAGACTTCCTTTCAGAATTTTTCCAAAAATTTTATAGATATATATGTTATTTTCTAAAGACATAATTACTACCATGACAGAAATTTGTAAGTTAGAACTGCTTGAGTGACCCAGAAGCAGGTTCTGTATACAATGCAGCAGGTGCTTCATTTCAGTCATCACATTACTGACACCGTGCTGCCCACCTAAAGCACTCCTGTGGGTGTCTGCAGATCCTCACCCTGCTGCCCTCCTCCGCTGGAGGTACCTGGCAGGGGGAAGCACCTGCCAGACCGCAACAAGAGTGACCCTTTGTGAATTCAGAATGAGATTTGAAAGGGAGAAATAAGTCTCCCCCAAACCCAAAAAGATGCAAGTGAGGGGCTGTGATGCACAATTCAGCAATCTGTCGTCATGGCAAAAGGAACCAAATAGGTAGGTAGTCCTGAAAATAACTACAAGGGGACCGACAGCCTTAGTGCAAAACCAGTCGTTTTGTCATAGTTTAAGGAGCTTGAGAACAAATCAGCCACTTTGAAAACCAGGGCAGGCTCCCGAGCACTCCCTCACGGCCGGGATCCCTCATTCTTTGCAGTGACTCTCAATCCCTAGTTTCTATTGTCCCCGATTTTCTAAGTTCATTCTTTCAATGTGAAATACATTTTTACGCACTTACAATTATGCTCCCAATATTTAGATTAGGATTTATATTTGATGAGAAATTAGTTTTAGAGGTGACAAGAAAGACAAAAGCAGGTTCAACTGATTAATATGGAAATAGTGTAATCTACGAATACTTTATTATTTATTTATTAGAGACAAAAGCTCATTAACTAAAGCTTTCAAGAATATACATTTGTCTCTTCAAAAAGAAAAAAAGGAATGAAATGTATTTTTATGTAAGTGATTTTAAATGTAAATGATTTTAAAAATCCCAGGTTGGTATTTTTCTCCTCAATGTTTTCTACTTAGAAACTAAAAATATAAAATTTCTCTATTGAGCAAATCAGCATTATGTTTAAAAGCACATCTAAAAAGTACCAACAATTTTGTTTAGATTTGAAATTAGGTTTTTAATCCTTTGAAATTAAAACATTAACAAAAATTGCATTACAGTGCAATTCAATAGAATAAACCAGCATAACAAAATCTAACTTACATAAATGAAAACATACATAGACCCAGATAAAAGCAATTTGAGCCCACACTTTCTTCTCTCCTTTCCCATGCCTTTTGCTTTTTTCTGCATATTATATAATTAGGTCTTTTTATATGTTTATCAAACTATTCACTAATCATTTATAGGGCACTATGCCATACCATGGTGAATCAGTATGTAAAATAGTATATGTATATTGAAGCATTTTAATATGTACATTTATATGCATGCATTTATGCAATCAAGACTTGTGTCTGTGTCTACTCCTTTCTTAGGCAGAAAATAAATTCCTTGTGGAGAGAAGCCACGTTTTAGAATTAATGACACTGCTGGTGCTAGTGTTCTATAAGACACAAAGCTGGTAATGAAAGAAAGATTTCTGGAATTTCTTTCTTCATATAAGAACAAATAGGAATGGCATTCTATATCAGTTCTATCCCCCAGAAAGAGAAAGTGACCATCTTTGAAGATGTCTCTACTAAGAAACAGTAAATCATCTCCTTGGTAAATAAGATAGTGTTTCTAAGTGAGGTTTCTCCTTGTAATCAAGCATTTTTACAATGAGCACATGAAAAGCAAGAGCACAGGGAAAGCATTCTTATCAATTTAACCATTATCTGTTCATTTACTATTCAAGGTTATCACAAATCACACGGGTAACCTAAGATCAGAAAAAGATGAGGTACCCGAACATTTCCCATCTAGTTCATCTAATCTTTAGGCAGCACAACAGAGAACAATGCCCTGAATTTTTAAAAAGCTAGTAACTATGGACTCAAACACACAATGCTATGAGTCCCACAAATATAAAACAATTTGGTAATCGTCTAAAAACATGAACTTCCTTAAAAGAACACGTATCCTCGTATACAGATTTGCCACATGCAAACTAAAATAAATCTTGTATTTCCTATACTCAGACAGGAGGAAATTTTTAAAGCTCAGTATTAAAATTTAATTGGTAACTTTGACCTTGAGTGCCACTTCAGGTGAAAAATATATACCAGTGCTCAGATATTCTTGAGATTTATGATCTCATGTTCTTGAAAAAGGCCTAGCACCTCCGTGTTCCTGAAATAATTGATCTATCTCTTACAAGTGTTAGTGTCCTGAAACTCACATCTGCCTCAGGAAGAAAAGTAGAAACTGATGAAAATACCTTGCTATATTTAAAAAATCCGAAAGAGATACCCAAATTTGCATCTAACACATTACTATATTTATAATAACAGTCAAGATCATAAATAGATAAATTTCTGAGCACACACAAGAAAATGTAAACTAAACTGCAAAGCCATCTGCAAATATTATCTATAAAGATTAGCAGCAATCATTAATAAAGAGTGAATGTTTCAAATCACCCAATGAGCCACACTGCAAACCTATAGCTCACATCCTTCTAGATGTGAACAGAACTCCACACTATACTGTATATGTTTTCAAACTTGAGAGTTTTTCTTTCTTTTTTCTTTATTACAATCGCAAACACTACTCACTTCCAAAATTCTGAACCACCACTGCTGATGGCACCTCTCCTTACAGATAAGCGAAATACCACAGAAGCCAGTAGATAAGCAGAGAATAATGGCAAATTGGAAAAATGACAGTGATTACATAACTTCTGGATGCTGTGGAAATTTAGCATAAAATTCCAGATCTGTTTGATAAGAAATAACTGACAAATATTACTGATTCTCCTATGCAGGACAAAATGTCCAATATTAACCAGCATGCATGTCCAAAAAGTGATTATTGTAATAATTGCCACCCCTCAGCTTTTACTACATAGTGGCACTGTTTTAAGTACTTTAAATGTCCCAACTCATGTAAAGTTCACAACAACTTTGCAAGATAGGTATTATTATCAGTCTCCTTTTACAAATAAGCAAACGACAGCACAGAGAGGTCACAAATTGTCCAAGGTCAAACGCAAGTAAACAGCTAAATTGGGCACCCAACCCAGGCAATATGGCTCAGAGCCATGCTTCCTTACAACTAGATTATTCCATATTCCATTCGGACATTGGTCCACTTTGTTGGCAGGATGAATTTAAAAAGCAAGAGGGTCAATGCATGCAGAAAGTTATAGTCATTGATTAATTCATTTAAAATATTTATTAAGTACCTAATGCCCAAAGAACTGTGCATTAAGTTCTTTTCCAAAACGGAAGAGATATATATAATTTTGCCTTTGCACATGGCTCTGAAATTCAGACCTGATGAAGTGGCTACATCTGACGTGCCAAACTGTTTAATCCCTTTTTTCAACAAACCACCCTAAGTGAGGCCTGGAGAGCAGTCAGTGTATTAGCAAGCGGAAGAGTCAACTGAATTAGCTAGAAGAGAAAAATGTAAAGGAACTTCATGGCAACTAACATCATTTGCACTAACAGCAAATAATGTGCCTTGGAAGCAGTTTGTCCATGCCAAGGAAGCATCAAGTTTACTGACCCCTTGTTTAAACGTCCTGAGAGCAAAACATCCCACACACAACTGTCAAACTCTGCTAAACCACAGTCACATTGAGGTCAACTCAGAGCAAGCAAGGGTTAACTTTGAACAAAAAAGCATTATAACTTACCAATAGAAAGAGGCAAAGATACAAAAAGACAACGAACCCTAAACACACAATTCAAGCCTAATATCAAAAGCTATCTACAGGGAGAAATAGTTGTCATCATGTTAGGACCTACAACAGGCCACACCATTATTTTTTTCAAAAAGTGAAGAACTCAGAAAACGCTCATATATTTACTATAACTAACAGAAAGATACATACATGTATATAATTATAAATATAACATATAACACATAACACTACTTCTTTTATGTTTGCAACTTTTTTTTTCATGAAGACTTTTATGATCTTTGGACCAATAGGAATATCAGAAGAATTACTACCTATACACAGCCATCACCTTTCGGATAAAGGAGGATGAACTATTTTATTATTGGTCCATGTTGTCATACTTATAATCTGTAAATTCACTACCTCCCTTTAAACCATCTAAGGGTTCTTAAAAATCTTGGCTATAAAGTAAACTGTTAATAGTCAAATGTGTTCCTACTGACACACTATAAATACAGAAATGCACCTACCTGGGAGAAAATGGATTAAATGAAAACGCTTGTAAAAGAGAAAATGATTTTAAAATACGAGTAACATTTATAAAGGTTAGATAATTTCTGAACCAGGAAAACCACAACTCACACAAAATAAGAAAAAAGAATATGTTCACAGTCATACACTCCTACTAAAGAAAACAGGAGTCATGTCTCAGCCTTACTGCAGAATTCTCTGCAAAGGATATCATCTTGGGAAAGCTAGAACTACTAAAAACTAAACCAGAACCCCTATCTTTTTATTGGCCTCAATTTTGTTCTGTAGTTAAAATATTTAAACTGATCTCAGAACACAAGTGAGGCACTTTTTAGCCAGAGGCAACAAAAGCACCAATAAATCTTTTCCAACAGCTCATAAACTGGCATGGCTACCATGGGTGTGGATTCAGTTAAAAGTTATAATGCTTTGAAAGCTAAACTTTACAACTAGGTGAACACTGTTTATGATGAGAAAACAAAACACATAATCCAGGTTATTTTCCAGCAAGACTACTCTGTCTTTCATGTTCCACCTGATTTATTATCAAGCTCATATATGAGTATTTGGAATCCTTTTGCCATGAATACCTTTTACCCACAATTACATGACCATATAAATAGCAAACCTTTAGTAATTAGACTGTGGAAGACACTGGCTAATGAATAGATGAAAAAAATATAATTAACATGAAAATAATGACAGGGCAAACCTCAGGATGTTAAATAAAAAACAAGTGAATGCTCTCCGCAGAGAAAGAGGGGTCTCCAGAGAGACTTGTTCACCAAGTCCTTAAGTTCATCCTTCCATTGTAAGACAGTTTACACACAGGACGAAGAAAAGTGTTTTCCCAAATGGGGAGGGAACCAAAGCTGTCTGGCTTATGAATCCCCCCACCTCCTTAGACGACGCTCATTTTTAAGTGCCAGTTCGCTGGTTGGTTTTCTTTCCAGATTTGGGAGGGGACAGGGCAAGTGAGTTGGGTATGTTAGCATTAACGAGGCCCCCTGAGGCTGTTCAGCAAAGCAAATAACCAGCTCCATTGCTGATTGTGGAAAGAATGTGGTACTGCGGGTTACCCACCATGTGACCCTGTCCTAGGAAGCACTGCCCGGTAAATGATTGACACGTTAGACTGTCACCTCCTGGTCACACGTTATATACCAAACTGTGAGGAACAAAGGCTAATTAGCTACCTGACTTCCTACAGCAATTCCCATACGCTTTCACAATCCCTTAACTACGTCATAATTATAGATGTATAACCAGAAGCTCACCTGGGTCTGCCTGTCTGGGGGTTCTTCGGAGTCCATTGGTCCGTTTCTGTGCAGGAAGGTAAAAACAAAGATTTTGTATTATTACATTCCGTAAGGCCAATGAACGTTGCACTTTTTCCATTTAAAAGTATGACTAAATTTGATCAAAACATTTGGTTCCAAAGTTTATTTTTATAATTTAACCTTTTTGTTTTTGTAGTAAGTCCTCTACTTGAATATCATTACATTTGATCAGTCGTTGATATAACACTATGGGAAAGAAATACCTTTTCATTTGCCATCTGTGGGTATAAATACTCATTTTTTTGAAGTCATACTCACTACATGTATTAGAAGAACAAAGCCCAGGCAAACAGTCTTGGGTGGAAACTGCTCCCAGCAAAGAAAGATGATCGCCACAACTCTAACTCAGCTATTTCTGAGGCCTGACACACCAGAGACTGGAGGAGCATAAAACCTCAAAACAGAGATCTCGAGCTCTGATGTTAGCAAACACTTAAATGAGAATGGCGTTTTAATAATGGATCAGTTGTACCTGAATTCTTTAGGGCACAAAACAAGGCATGCGGCTTTAGAGAAAAGAAATCCCTAAGAAAAACTATACACTACAGAAATGATAGACGAGATGCAAAATAAAAGAGATTTTAAATCTTTGAAAATGCATACTGACAAGTTCAACTTCACAAGCATTCAATTAATGCCTACCTAATAACTATGGGAATGTCACTAATGAATAAAGACTAGATTTTCACTTCTTTTATTATACAACTGGATAAAATGCTGAATCTTTCATGACCATGTAAGTCATACTCCCCCCAAACCATTTTTGTTTGATGTGAGGGTTTGTGCCCACGTGTAGACACTCGGTTTCATTCAGAGCACACTTGGCTTTGCTAAGCACATGTTAGCAGTGGGGTACTTTTAGGGTTCCTCCTGCTTTCATTTATGGGTGAAATGGGTTCTGACAGCCTTCCAAAGGGCCTCAAAGTCACTGGCAGGTTTTCAGGGCTCTCAGGTAAAAGCAAACTGGAGAAAGTTTTACAATATAACTTTCGTTTTTAACCCAATACTTGCCAAATGGATTTGCCAAGGCCGACAGGGGCATTGAGACAGCGAGGAAGCTATGTTGGACAAGCCGCACGGCTGTATCGGAAAGCCGTTACGAACAGAGCCGCTGCGGGTGCGGAGAACGTGCAGCTCTGGGCTTCCTGGCGGCCGAGGCACGAAGAGGAGAAGCATGGTAAGTTATAGGGTCACAGCTGGTAACTTAGAAGAAAACCGCCTTTGAAAAACTCTCTGCTACCTGAAACTTTATTAAAACGTTTGGAGCTTTTTATATAAAGGATGATGAACACAACTGGCGATACTTCTCTGTAACGACAGCTACCATGCTGCTCTTCCTCCAGAGGCCTCCACCTTCTTAATGTACAACAGAAGCTGTCTTTCTACTGCTCTTAAACGTCTACTGTCAAAGATCTTGGAAGGCAAGAAAGGAATTCCAGCTTTGGGTCTTATTCCTGCAATCCCTACAGGCATACTATTTAAAAACTCTAAACTGGAATGTGAAAAGCAACACGAGTTCGAAAGCAACTCTAATATTATTAATATCTTAGAATTTAGGAATAAAACAGGGCACATGGCTCGGTTATTAAGAGTATGAATTCTAGAATCAGACTGCCTAAGTTCAACTTTAGACCCTGTCCCTCGGCACCTGTTTGATTGTGACTTTATGTATGTTGGGATCTCCAGTTTCCAATAGGGATAATATTAAATACTTGGAACAGTTTCTGACACCTAGTAAAGATCACTGATGGCTGCTGCTGCTTCTTCTTCTTCTTCTATTATTATTATTATTATTATTGTTATTGTTATTATTATTGCTATTATTCTTAACTTCATGGTATTTTGAATGTTTAAATTCACATAAAGGACAAATTCATCTGCTAAGTGATTGCCCTACTGCTTGTGCTTTAGGTTCTTCCTCCAGAAAAATCATTGGAATTCAATGACACTGAGAACAGAAACATTTTAACAGGAAGAATGGAAAGTGGAACGAACCATCGTCTGGTGCATATTAAATAGGGAGGGGGCGGGATTTCAGCTACTCAGACCAAGCACGCTTGGAGAGTTTGAGATTTATTATGTTTTAAAGGCACCTAAAAAGTAGTTTACATTGTAAAAAGAATGGGAAATACTTAGCAGAACATATTTAAACATGCTCCCCTCCCCCGTGAACATTCTCAAAAGCCTGGGACAGAGCTGGACGGGACTCTGCCCCCCAGCAGGAGGGGAGGGCGCATCTAGTAATCGGCCCTGGAGCTCTCAGTCACAGCCCCAAGAGACCAGGAGAATCAGTCTTCAGAAGCTCCCCGATCTCCTCTAATCTACTCAGAAGGCGCGGGCGAGGAGGGGCAACAGTCAGCCAACCTATTTCTATTTCTTGATTCATTACCTACCACTTGTCTTTCTCTAAAAGAAAGGCCTCTATCAGCCAAGACTGTCTTCTTGCCTCTTTTGGGAGGAACCTAATTCTCTCTGTTGATTTTACCTACAAAACAAGCAAAAGGTTCATTTGCTATGTGCTTTGGTTCCTCTCCCTTTTGTAAAGTTAAGAAAACCTATGTTATGGGATACGTTTAAGGTAGGCACATATTAAATAGGTGTGGAATGATAACCCCGCCTCCTGGAGCTACAGGTGGCTTCCAAAGGTCCGCTCCAGAATGGGATGTGAAGTGAACACTCAGGTGTGGTCACAGAGACCCACGGGTCCTGTAGCTACTGACAACTGACCCACCTTGAGAACGAAGTATAAAATAAAAACCTAAAAATTCACCATCACGGCTATTGAAAGGGGAACGGACTAGGACTACGGACTGGGACGTGGAGAAAAAGGTCTTCAGGAGAAGAGGACAAAAGTCACAGAGCTTACAGAAGGGCTTCCCCGGTTATTAACACTTCTGGGAAAACTCCTGACATCATCAAGCACCTGCTGGGAGAGTGAGTACCTTCCACACGGTCTTGGTGCAGAGTGTGGAGAGGATGAAGCGCCTTAGCATCCCTCTGTTACACTTCTCCCTTAACCCAAGCTGTAGCAACATCTCCAGATAAAGTGGCCAGTGTAGGAGTCCGTTATAATTATCCACCCAAAGTAGAGAATGATTAGCAGAATCACACATGAAATAAAAATTACACTTACTATATTTTAAAAGTTAAGCAGGTCACTAAAACACTGATGCTACAGTTAAAAAAAAAATCAATGTGAAAATTAATTGCTTTCATAATAGACTTAAACGTAATTTTTAGAATTGTACACCTGGAACCTATGTAATTCTTGCTAACAAATGTCTCCCCAATAAGTCTAACAATAAAAAAATGTTTTTTAAAAAGAGTATAAAAATATCTAGAGAGAATTATTTAGCATCCCATGAAAATTATTAGCCTCTTTCTTTCTGTAAATACATACACCCCTTTCACATTACTTAAATAAAATCGGGTGAAAATATTTTCCTGGAAAAAGTAGTATCTGTGTCTAACAAGAAAAATGTAAAGTAACGTGGAGTTATAGTTCAGAGCTCGACAAGGAAATCTGTCTCCATAATCTAGAAACAGCATGAGAATCAGAGAAAGAAGGCTGCTTTCCAAGATCTTCATGGGCACTTCTAGAACAATCCTACAGGCCTGAGGAATAATCTTACTTTTTCAACTAAACACTAAAAGAAATTTTACATTAATTTATTTTCACCCTAGAAGAACTTGCGTGGCCTATTTTAAAATTATTGCTATCTTATACTACATCCCTTGATCTGAGTCTAGATTCTAAAACATAGTCAACTGATATACTGAAGAGGTGTGCATTTAAATTTCCTCATATCACACTCTTGATATCCTAC
Organism: Lyroderma lyra; assembly: GCA_004026885.1. Lineage (NCBI taxonomy): Eukaryota > Metazoa > Chordata > Mammalia > Chiroptera > Megadermatidae > Lyroderma > Lyroderma lyra. The sequence goes on along the minus strand of PVJL010003705.1, from coordinate 78,590 downwards.
ATGAAGAAAAGATTACGTGCTCATGCAAAAGAGAAAAAAAAAATTTTACCTCTTATTTGACATCTTGCTTTACTTATTTTTATTTTTACCAGCTCTATAAATCCCAGCCCATTAATATTACACCACTCTTAGTGAGATATAATGGTTGTGTGTTAAAATAATTTGGCAGAGAATGTTTCTGTCATTCTTTTATTCTGAAATTCTCAGGTGTGTACTTTTGGTTCATGTAACAAATCACATTATTTTTACATTTCAATTTTCTTTGCTATGACGTTATTTTGCAGAGGTGAGGTAAAAAAAAAAAATTTATTTTGCTACTTCAAGTTGAAGGCCAAGGCAATGGTTGGCTAGAATCAGCCATATTTTTCATTCTTTCATATTTTGTTAAAAAATAGCCTTATTCTGAGAGGTGACAGGGATCACATACTTCTAAGCCATAAGACCTGAGACTCCATGTTAAACTAAAAGGAAATGTTAGCAGATTTGATTTGATCAATAAGAGATAATACGAATTATGTTTATGTTCAAATGGAAAACTTCTAGAAACATGAAACCACATCCTCAGAAGAGCAATGTTAGAACATTTCAGTACAAGCAAACGAGGAGCAGCAATGCGTCTCGTGACTCAGGACAGGTCTACCAACTTTCCTCTGTGCTAACAGGATCAAAGCATTCATTCCAAGGAAATGCCCTCAGATGCAGCACATTTTGAAAACCTCAGGGGTGTGTGGAATTCTGTCTCAGGGAACTAGGGAAATGTATCCCCTTATCAGTGCTGCAGCACTGCTACAATAGTTATTTGAAATTTACCTGAATAAGGAAGATTCTGAAAGTTCCATTTGCACGCATGCTTAGATTAAATATTCATGCTTTTTCTTCTACTGAAGATATTCAGCTGGTGACTAAAAATTCCTCATTAAACCTGTGTATTTCATTCACACGCATTTGGCTGCTCACTGTCTTTATTTCTAGCCATTTTAAGAGGCACATTTAACATTCTAAAAAGCTCAAGACTGCTTAATTTAGCAAACAATCTGAAATGCAAAAGTTATACAAGAAATTTTAAATGGTAATCTTACCTCCGGTGGTTTGAGCGTCCCTTGTTCTGAAACAAATGTAAAAGTTGGCATTGTCAGAGGAAAGTTACTTTGTTTGGTCAGCAACCTTAGCCCGTTCTCTGCAGCGTGCTGAAACACTGCCGCTTGGCTTCCCTAATTCCTACCTGCAATAGAGTCCCAGGGTCCCTCAGGCTGGGCTCGTAATTGTTTTGCAACTCCGGTTCTCTTGCCTTATTGGCTTGTCAAGAAAGTGACTCATGTTCTAAATGACTTCTAGTTTATGCTTAACTTTTCCAATTGTTTATGAAGCAATGTCAATCCAACCACACAAAGCTACTTAAAACAGTGGTTTGCCCGAAATTTATGTGCATAAGAGAAAGCTAGGTGGGAACCTTTCTGTCAGCATACCTGGTTTTAAGAATCTAAACACACCAAGTTACAAAGACATTGTATTGACTATTTATAACAATTGCAAATTTAATATAGTGCACTACTGCATAGCTTTTTTTTTCCCACTAAGTGGCTATAACTCTTATTTTTAATTTTGGGGGAATACATTTTGATGTAAAGATGGAAATTAAAAACTGGCAGGATTCGATTCCAATATTAATTTTCCTTTCAGTCTTAGTGTACTGTTCGTAAACAGAAACAACATGTCCATTATATGTCAGTTCCTGAAAAGGCCTAATAGTTACAAAGGGCCCGAGAGCCTCAGGTGAGCAATGTGGCAAAGAGCAAAGTGTCACTCTGCAAGTAGAGGCACACACCACACATGGAAGGACTGAGGGTGACATTTTTGTTTCCTGTCCCCACACCCAGCAGCACCTATACACGCTACAACTTCTCTGGACTGTGGAGGAAAACACCTCGCTTTTCCCATCCAAAATGATGCTATAAAGAAGGATCTGAGAAGAGAAAAGGAAACCAAGGGAAAGATCAGGAGAGAAAGGCAGCCCCGAATGTAAGCTCTGTAGACTTAAGTAAACCCATGACAGGGGTTCCAAAAGCCTCAGCAACCGGAGTGCAAGGGGAAACGGTCTACCTGAACACGGGACTGGCACCCACAGACTGCTTTACACAGAAAGACCCCCTGGGGCGTGGAACAGAAGATTCTGTCCTGTTCTGTTTTGTCCTGTTTTTAAGGACTACTCCTGACTACTGGAAATGGGAGGTCCATGAGCAAAAAGACACCCTTTCTGGAGAAAAGCTAAATCTGCATTCCTTTGTCCTTTTCAAACCCATCACCCCAGCTTTCGGAGATAACTGCCTCCTAGGGCGCCATCTCCGTCAGGTGTGCAGCTGGCCATGACAGCAGAGTGTAAGTAGACAGAAAGCTGTTTCACTTCTCTTCCTCTCCTCTAGAAAGGCACAACGTTTCAGAAGACTGCCCCGAGAACTGGTCTGGGGAGAGTCTATTAACGTACCATTCGGCTGGATACTGTGCCCAGACTTAGAACCCAGGTGAGGTGAACTTGGTTCCTACCAGGGCAGCTGTAGTATTTGTTCCACTGGTTGGACCACAAAGACCCATGTGTCATAATATACCTAAACTGTTGTATTTTCTTCTCCAACCAGTGAGTCCAGACAAAGAGCCAGAGCCAGAACAGGGCACCGCACGCTGCATGGAGCAGCAAACAGGAGGGGCATCTGAGTGAGCCATCCAGGGAGACTGAGCCAAGTTTTGCTGTAATACTTCTAGATGACCTCTAAGATGGGAAAATCTCAGATCTTCGGGGTTCATACAGGAGCACGTACCTTAATTTCAATTCAAAAATATCCTTTTTTTTTCTTTTTTGTGGTCCTCCATAGAGGTGTTTTTATGTCTCTGGGAAGTACGGTTTTTAAAATATGCTTTAAATGTTTCTTAGTTTGTTCATTTGCATAAAACCTATGCTAACCTCTGTGGCAGTGGCTATCACGTCGCGCTCCGTAAGGGTCACCTGGGGCCTCCTCGGGAAGAGGAAAGGATCTAGCTATGAAGACACTTACACCTCTTTACCCAGGAAACAGATCCAAGAACAGAAGACCTTCATTGACAGCTCTTCAGACCTTGTTGCACGGGGTTCAAGTGCAAGCCGGCCGGCTGCCTGCGTGGGTGAGAGCATCTATCCCAGAAGCCCAGAGGGTGTGAGGTCCAGCCGAGGCATGAGTGAAACTGGCACAAAGCAAGCAGCACAGCGATGTGGCTGACCACCTTACCCTCCTCTGCCCCCCACACTGCCCGCTTCTTGTCGTCTCCTGCTCTCTTTCTTTGGAGTCTCATCAAGCATACCACATTCCTCATGATTCTGACTGCACGTACAAAGACCTGCTCGACACAAAGCCTTCTCCGTGTGACCCCAGCAGGAAAAATGGAAAAAGGGCTTGGGGTCGGATGCAATCCAACTCCGAGGGTAGGAGTCCATAGTGGGGCTCCCCCTTTCCCTGCCACGACTCCCCGTCCTCGTGGCCACCACAGCTACCTCACCCTGCACTCTGCCACCCAGTTCTTCATGGAGCTGGCCGGAGGCCACTCACAGCCTGACCTGCTGACACTGGGCAGAGCTAGGGCGGGTAGGGACCGGCTCCTGAAACAACCCTTCGCGGTAGGGTTCTCTAAGTTCTCTGAGGGCGGGGCAAAAGCCGGAGGACCGGAAACGGCCCTGAGAACCCGTTCTGAGCTCAGAAATTTCTCCACCGGGCTCCTTTCTTACACTTCCGCGGTCGTTCGAACGGTCATGCCACTGAACTGACTGACTCTTTCACAGACATAATAAAAATTCTGACGAACCCATCGATGCAACGAAGGGCTTGTTAACTGATATTAAAACAATGGATGGGAGACGGGAAAACCCACCTGCAATGCTGTTTCATACATTTCCAAAGTAAAAGTTCACTCTGGCTGGGAAAGAAAATAAGCAGCTTTCTGTAAAGTAAGCTATGGAAAAGCTGTTCTCATTTTCAAGTTCGTCACACCATCCTCCACCTTTGGATAGGTACCTGAAACTATGGTGGGTGCTTAGATCTCTAAAAAATACTCTATGTCCCAGTTCTGCATCAGGACTAAGCCACGAAGGGCCGATGATCGTTGAAATCTACTTGGGCTGAATTCTGACCAACTAGAAAGGTCGCTGGTTGAGATCTGAAGCAAAGGCCCTCGGTCTTTTTCTCCTGGGAACTGCCTGAGGATAATAATTCAATTCTTCGTGTTTCCAAAAGTTTTGTTAATCCTCAACTTGTCTTTACCCTGCAGCTGATTTCTCAGGCACCTACTGATCAAACTACAAAATGTTCTTACCCTTCCAAGAACCTTTCTAGATGCTGACTCACAGGCCCTCAAGGGGTTTACAGCCTGCATGCTTTCATCATGTCCCAACTGGTATCATGCGATTCGGAGAAGTGGTGTGGCTGAGGTGCACGGAGCCGATGCCGGCGCCACGGTTCAATGTGCCTCTTTGTGTAGGAGAAAGGATTTTCACCGAGCCTTTACACTCATGTCACACAATTCATTTGTTTAAACAAAACAATTCGTTCCTATTATGTTTGTTTGTTTTTTCTCAATACAAACAAAGTGGCTCTGAGTGCATACATTACCACACAATTTGCCTTGTCTCTGATCTGACATTCTATTTCTTAAGACTAAACAAATCCATCTCCAGCAAGACCGTTGGTCTCAAAAGGGGCCACAGAAAAGTCATTACCAGTACGAGGGCTGTCCGGAAAAAAGCCAGCCATAAAGGCCTCTGCTTTGCCTATGACGTGGCTGGATACTTTCCGGACAGCCCTCACGTTGCTTCTGAAAGTTCCTCTTGGGCACGGCCAGCATGTTAGTTCTGTGCAGCATTCAAACTACAAGACAGCTGCTGCACTGATCCAGTTTGGGAAGAAGGTGCACAAATGCTACGTTTCCCACTCAGATCAACAGGATTATTTTGAACAACAACAACAAAAAAAACCGATAAATAATACTTGGAAAGAGGCTTTTTGTTTTTTTTTTAGGAACTCTAACAGGAATCCAACTATGTAATAGTTTCCGGTTCACTTTAGTAATTATTAATATATCATTAATCCGACCCACATGGTTAAAGGGAAGGAATAATAACTATCTTGGAGTATAAATTATCTTGATAAGTTAAAAAAGAGGACAAATGGATGTAAAAGGTTTTAAGTAATATGAAGTGGAATTCAAGTGATCAATGCTCAAGCTTCAGTTCACATCAAAGTAGTCTGACAGCGCTGAAATAAAATGTTATCCTAACTGCTTATCTCACGTCAAAAGACCACAATACTATTACTTATAAAAGAGCCGTCTCAGACACCACTGTGGGTGCAGGTTCTAGGTAGCAAGCTCGCAGGTTAGGATAGCAAGGCAACTTCTCCCTTCCCCATGAGCAGGGCTACAGCAGCAGGGGCAGCAGCTGGCCCAGATAAAAGAGCGATGAAACAGATAAGCAGATGGGGTCCACTTTGGTTAAACATCAGAGCATCTGAGTTTTGCATTCCCACTAAAGGGAAGGATGTATTACCAAGTCTGTCCAACCCATGACCCAGGACGGCTCTGGATGCAGCCCAACACAAATTCGTAAACTTTCTTAAAACATTATGAGATTCTTTTGCGACCTTCTATTTAGTTCATCGACCATCATTAGTGTCCGTGTGTTTAATGTGTGCCCCAAGACCATTCTTCTTCTCCCAGTGTAGCCCCGGGAAGCCAAAGGACTGGACATCCCTGGGTCATGAAACCAAAGTCGTCTGTCCCAGCAATATTTGTCTTCCAATGTTACTTTGTTGAAACCAAGAGGATGCAAAGCAAGCTACATTGGTCAATGTCAGAGTAAGACTTAGAGGACCAAAGGGTTTTTAGCTACATTCTAGAGGAGGGGAAGAACAGAAATGTCCCCAAAAGTTGCAGTCTAGGGTTAGACCTCCATGGCAGTATACTGCGGGAAAGAAATGCCACTCCAGAATTACACGAGCTTTGCAGGGACTTGTCCAGAGAATCTCATATAATGGGGTTCATACCTATTCATTATTAGGGCTGGGAAGTTTTGGCAGCACACTTCAGAGTCTGCGTACGTGTTGATCGCTGAGGTTGCCATGGTGAATGTAAAGGAGTCAACTCAAGTTCAAACAAAAAGAGAATAGAACTGCCTGGTCTTTATATCCATGCAAATTTCCAAATATTAAGACATAAACTAATCACCCAACCTTCAAATTTGTTTCTGAGTTGCAGAGTTTGCCTTATAAATATAAAAAATAATTAAAATACCTTTTTTCGTACTTCGTATGTACTTGAGTTAATAATCTGTCATAGTCAAATATTAATATGAATGAATTACTTTCTTCATTGAGAAACGCACTGCATTTTTGGTAAGTAATTACTATTTCAAGGATGAATAAAGACTAAATAAATTCAAGGGATACAGAGCATGAAATATAAAAGGTTTCTGGACCCAGGAAGACAACACAAAAGAAGTGCCTAGAGCGACTACAAATGCCTACTGGTTATGGTTAGTACTTGGCCACATCCAACACTATTACGAATTGCATTAGGGCTGAAATAGTCCAATTTGGGGAAAAAGGATTGACAACTTGTATTGTGCACCCTGCCTTGGGACATGCTACTAAGCAGTGGGTACAAATGAGAAACACATTCCCTACAGTGGACAAGCACATAATCCGCTAGAGGAAACAAAACAAGTGTGAGAGAGAACAGTGCTCACCAAACAATCCCTGTGTCCCACCGCCACGTCTAGCCTCCCCTGTGGTTAAGTTAAGGCTGAATTGCCACTTTTAACCAAGGGACTGTGATCGAATCAAATGGCGTAGCTCCTGTCCAGTCCATGGGTCAGCGCAGCGACCCTGGAGGCCATGTGTGGATGGAACTGGTTTGGAGCCCCAAGCCACGGCCTGGAGGGCCAAAGAACTCAGCACCCAGTGTGTGTGAGAAATAAACTTTTATTTGTTATGGCCACTGGGATTTGAGGGGTTTTGTTACCACAACACAGCCTAACCTTGGCCAACACATTAAACCTACACAAAATCAGGCTGCCACTGGGTGGTCCGGTGAGAGTAAGTGATCAGCAAAGCACATGGAGAGGAAGAAAAGCAGGAGTAGGAGCTCGGAAGTGCAGGGACTTTTAAAAGGGAGTGCATTTCAAGGACAGCAAAGCGTAAGAGCCAAACAAGAGTTCTAAAAACGGATCGACCAGGTCAGGGAGCAGATCTCTCACAAACAGAGGTAGTATTTTTTTCATCAGCTGCTCTGCGAGTCGGTTTACTTTCTTACTACTTATTAACCTAACGGAGGTAGGTGTCCCTTGTGAAAGACCCGTGATCGACACTCGGCCCATGAGCCTCTCCTTGCATGCACACTAGAAAGGAACACAAAAGGTCTACCCACTTTTCTATCTCTCATTCTTCAAGTACCAGCCAGGGGTTCAGCTAAGGTTTCTATTCCACGTATCATATATCCGGGCAGGCTCTAGGCTCTATGAGGGCAGAAACAAAATTTGTACCATCTCCCACAGCGTTCTGCTTCGGATCCTAAGACGCTCATGATCTTCAGGGCCCAGAAAGCATGCTGCCCTCCAGTTCTACTCCTTAATCTGCCCCATCCTTCTCTCCTCTCCTGCCTCCATTTACCGTGGCTTCTCTGAGGTCCAAACATCAATTAAGCATGGTTCTCCTCAATGAGAGGCTCAGAGTCTAATTGAAGTTAGGACATTATTCTGTAAGGAATGCAAGGTATAGGGAGAAGAAGAGTGATATCTTAGACTTAATTTTAATAAATTAAGTGTAGAAGGAATAAGATTAGCAGCAGAGTTAGAGGAAACAAAACAAGTGTGAGAGAGAGCAACAATTTCTGTAGTTGTCCAAACAAGAAATAATGAGTTACGGGTTTGTTTGTTTTAATCTATAGCAATACCATATAAGTAGATTCTAGAGAGACTTAGACGGGGAACTAAGAAGAACAAGTGACTGAAGGAAGATGGGGGAGGGGTAAGTCAAGGCTGACATTCAGGTTTGGGTGAGGACATGGATAGTGAATCTTCAATAAGACAAGAATTAGGAGGAAGAAGTTTGTTGATACGTGACATGTGAAGTCACTACAGGAACCCTGGGCAGGAAAATGGGAGGAAAAGATGGAACTGTTGAATTCAGAGTTCAGGAGAAAGGCTTACTTGGACACAGAGCCTTATCTACCTGGGGTACAGGTTATAGCTAATGCTGGAGAAACAGTCCGATAGGTAAAAGATGGCCCAGGGGCTACGGTGGGATGTGAAGGAACGTGTCAAGGAGATGGTTAACAACGCCAAATGAGAGAGAAAGGTCAGTAAAGTCAGGCCTGAGAGGTGATGCGCAGTATGTCTGGCAATGACAAGGTACACTGGGAGACTCCTTAGCCTTCATTTAGCCTGTGGGTTAGTGCGTCATTTTGAACAACCAGTACTTCTCCACCCTGCCACTCTTTCATCAATGAACATGTGCAAAATTAAGTGGAAATGCTCCAATTTTTTGGAATTGCCTTCCACCATTATCCAACACTTACAACAACTTCACCATTCCTACTACCCACCCCATTCTGGCCCACAGGTAGACCCCTGACTCACACTGGGCCAATCAGAATCTCTTTCTGTCTCTTGAGAATACAGTTAGACTGTAATAAGCCATAGAGTGATGAAGTTCTATGAGGTTGGGGTTGACCATCTCAAAGCACCTGTGGTTTAATTTTCTGGGGAAGCTAGATTATGTGAGCACTTGAGCTTGCCTTAAATCACTACTATTATACCACTTGCTTCAAATGTGGCTGTTGGGGTGATTTCCTCCAAAGTCAAGCTCTCCTAAATGATACCCTACTCTCCCCCATACAAAAGCCCCATTCGAGTGAACTATGTGTCCAGCCCTGATTCGTCTTGTCCTTGCTCCTGCCCGTCACTCCCACTCCACATTTCCCCAAACAGCATAATATGAGTCACAGAAAACTGCACGTTCCTGCTGCCTCCAGTTCCAAATACTGGGGCAAAGGGCTGTGCAAAACTCAAGCCGAGGTTGGGGTTCTCTGCGGGCTGGGACACAGCCCATAAAGTCTAGCTTGCCTCCAAATACTTCCAATTTTCCCACACTCACATCAGACCTGCCAAGGTCCAACTCACCCTCTGCCCATGGCGATTACCTGCAGCAGTGCAGGGACAGGTGATTCGGTCCCCACTTCTGAGTCATGGAGGACACCCATGTGGGAGTGCAGAAAGAAAGCTGCTCCCAGAGCTGTAATGGATTCCTCTTTCCTCTGACGAGAAGGCCCCTCTCCTGCTAAGGGGCCCCCAGCCAACCCTGTGCTGAAGGCCGAAAGGAGCAGGGCTCTTACCACCTTGCACCACAAAGTAACTGACTACGAGCAATCGGTCTCTTAAGATCTTGAGCAGGACAAGACAGGAAGGGGAGAGAGAAGGGGAGTAAGGCCACGGGTGCGCCAGCCGGAGCATGGGGGTCAACGCAACGAGCAGAGAGAGCACTAAGACAGCAAGGAAATTCTGTTTAAAATTCCAAGAGACATACTTAGCCAGAGGCTTTAAAAACCTCTTTTCCTGCTTCATAATGAATAATGTAACAAAGCTGGGAGGAGGATGCTAGCTACCTTTTAATGAATGAGATCTGTGTAAGTAAGCATTCCCTACACTCTGCGGGGCACCCATAGTCTCATTCTTAGTTATCTGATTTTCATAATGTTAGGACTCAGTTTCCTCATCTGAAAGTACGAGGCCCCACAAGGGGAGGTATCTAAGTCTTCCTGCTCTAGACAGGCGTGGTCCCCAGGGAAGCCTGCATCTTTCCCACCTCAAAGCATATAAACCTAAACACAGTTGGTAGTTACTAATTTAGCTAAATTCAAAAGTGTTATTGTTTTAAAAATAAAAAACTACTAAAAAGCTCGTGCTTTCCCAGAGGAAACAAAGCACATGCTTGTGGAGCGGTGAGGTGCATTTAACTCAGGTGACAGAGGTCAGCAGCACAGCTCACTCACAGCCTGGGGTCACAAACGAACTCAGGAGCTGGGCTGCCTGGAGCTGGATCTTTGCTCTATTGATTAGGCAGTTTAGAAAAGTTGCTCTACTTCTCTGAGCTTCGGTTTCTCATCTGTAGGTAAGAAAAGCCATCATGCCAAGTTCCCGGAGCTGTTAGGGGGCTAAGCGAGGGAATGGCGGTAAAGTACTTGGCACTTTACACGTATTTAGTTTTAAAAACACAGCATTTAAAGGCTGGGTGCCATTACGATCCCTGTTTTAGAAGGGAAGAGACTAAGACTTACAAAGGAGAAGTAAGTGGGTCCAGAGTCACCTTGCAAGTAAGTTGTGCAGCCGGATTCAGACTAGACAAGACCCCAGGGCTGGCTGGCTTTTACTGCCATCTCATACCATCTCCCTACACACAGCTGCTCCTCGTGGGACAGAGTACATTGAAACAATGATCTGAGAACAGACTCTGGGAACCTACAGCCACTCCTCACTTAACCACCGAGTTCGGTTGCTACAATAGTTCCGTTCCTGCAATTAAGTAGATTGGTTGATAAGCGAGTGTGCCATGGCGCCATAGGGTATGCATTTTTCAATTGATGTCATGTGACACCAGACTTATAAACAAAATACTATGTAGTCTTGCATGATTGCAAATGCTTCATGTAGTGAATACTGTTAATACTAACCCACTGTGGGAACCAGACAAAGACTGAGAAAAGGGATTCCCAAGACTCACACAGACTGAGGAAGGGCATTCCTCGTGCTAGAGAACTGGTCATAAGTCTGAAAAGTCATTAAATGGGTAGGCTGTTAAATGAGGAGTGGCTGTACCACTCTTGTATTTGGCTACACAGAGTTCTCACCTGTTTCCTGTTTACTTTTTTTCACATAAAAATTAAAAATGTAAACTCCTTTTAGCATCCCTCTTGCGTATCGCTTCAAAGTTTGTTGCTCACTAATTTTTCTATCCCCAATGCTCCACATTACAAAAACAACAGCAAAAATACAGATTAAGCCCATCCTTTGCAAAAAGAAGGGACTCTCATCACAACACCTTGGATTCAAATACTGAGTTCCTACTGTGTCCAGGCTCTGTGCCAAGCATCAACATTATTTCATTTGATCCTCACAAGAATCCTCTAATTTCCATTTTACAGGTAAATAAATGAAAGCTCAGAATGTTTAAGTAACTTCCCAAGCTCACGTAGCTAGCAAATAGCTAAGTGAGATTTTCAACCATTTCTGCTTGACTCTCCTACTCTCTCCCCTTTAGAATGCAAAAACCACACCAACTATGGGGAAACTGTATACACGCCTCAGAGACTGAAACTCGTACAAGAGGGCTGTGGAGTTTATAAAACAACATTAGCCTACCTTAAGCAAATCACACGTTAATTGTCCTCAAAGACATTAAAGGATGGGGCACGTGACGATGAAACAACAAAACTTTAAGGGACCGATTCTATTAGGTGAACAAAGAATAGTAATAATACCATAGAATATCTCTCTTCTATTTTACAACTTTGCAGGCTGATTCTGACCTTCAGGAACTTTGGGGGGTCAATAATCTTGTCTCCTTCACTGAGCAGACCTTGAGCAGGTTGCAGAAGCTCTGTGGGCCCCTCAGGGACACGGAAAGGGCTGTTCTGAGGACAGAATGAGTCCTGCAGGATGGACCCAGCAGAGGTCCAGGCCAGGCAGGCACAGTGCAGACAGATGCTCAGCTAATGCCGGATCTCCGTCCTTGCAGCTGCCCATCCTGGGCACAGAGAACGGCCCCCGGGGCCCTCGAGAAATGCTTCCCGAAGGAGCAAAGCGCGGGGAGTGTGCTCTGGTCTCAGCCCTCTAACGGGATTCGTGCCTTTTCTACAGTCGCCTATTTCCTGAAGCCAACTCTGAGGCAGGCTATTATGCTCTGGCTCACTCGTCTTTGTGCTATCCAAAAGGATTCAATGTCCACCTTTTCCTCTGGGAAAATCAAAGGTTGACATGACTACCTTTTGAACTCAGGCTGTTAAAGATCCCTTTCTTCTGTTCAAAAAGTTTCCCTGATTTTGAAAGGTCTTGCTGATAAAACACAGAGGAACTCTGGGGAAAAGGACAAAGAGAAAGAAAAAGAAAGCAAAAGAAGAAAGAGGCTAGAAAAGAAGGAGAAGGAAGAGGGCCCCAGAGGAGCAGGGAGAGGCAAAAGGCGGCTGAATGCATAATCGCCACGGCCTTGGCAACGGCCCCCGTGTGCTCACGGAGCACCGCTTCCAAACACCAAGCGGGAAACCCGCACACAGCACCGGGGCCTACGTGCCCTCTCGAAACGCTGGGGAATGACCATGCACTCAACCCATTAACTCACGAGCCAGTCTATGTGCTGTTTACTTCTGGCATCGTTAGCATCTGTGAGCGGAATATTTAAGAGAATAAGGGAGAAATTTATGAACTAAAGGTAGAAAGGAGGAATAATCTTCTGTTTTGTTCTTTTACTCCATTTGTCCCTGTAGCTGCATCCGGGCCGAGCTGCTGAGATTTAGGGGCCCGCCAGGTACACAGAAAAGCCACGTGAATTTCAGTTTTCTAACTGGGCTCATAAACGATCGTCTCAAAGGCAGGCATGTTACAATAAACACGTGTTAAGAGTAAATTAGGCCTTAATTATGTTTAGCAAGGTTTATGTCCTAATTAAAAGCAGAATCACAACAGCGAACATGACTTACCGGCAGAATTAGCGCGGCCACAATTGTCTGCTCTTCCCAAACACTCCTTGTGCGCTCTGGCGCCACACTTGAAGCATAAATAGCCTTGATAAAATGTTCCTCTGAAAGGAAAATTAGAGGGCGGTGTGGGAAAAGGTGCTGAATCCCGCCTGTATGAAATCATTACTGTGAGCAAGGAAAGCGAGGGGGCGCAGTGCCATGCCAACTCTTCCTAGCAAAGGAAGAGGACACCCCAGCAGGTTCTGGGGGCACTGTCCAGTCCAGGTCCAAGGCCAAAGGGAGCTCTGTGGGATCCCCACTGCAGAACATGTTGGCTGGGATACTGGAGGAGTCTGAAGCCCTCAGCAATTACACCAGCCCCCGGGAACTGGAAGACAGGAGCCAGCAGGCTTACCGCAAGAGCATCTGGCAGACTTTGCAGGACGTAACCCGGCTGAAGGTGTGCATCTTGAACTCGTGGAAATTGGAGTCGGCATGGTCGGGCCTGATGTTAGATCTACAAAAAGGTGACACGTAACTTCCTAAAAAGAACGTTTCACAACAAAGCAGCAGCCTTGTCACCTAAAAACTAAACTCATCAACGTGACATTGGGTATAGATCTGATTCAAGCAAAAAGGCTTGAATATGCAAGGTTCTCTAAAAGCCAAAAGGATGCTTTGCATTAAAATACGCACCCAAATCTGGCTGTGTCAGAGCCCCAGCACGGAAGGACAGAAGCGTCCTGAGCCTCCTCGGGATTGAGTGTCCCAGAGAACTTTACAGAACGACCATGCGGGTCTGCGTGCCAGGAAAAACACAAAATCTGCTAGTCACACTGCAGGGTAGTTTATTTTCTCTAGTCACATTACCGAAATAGAAACTAGCCAGGCAGGGTGTGAGGGAGGGGATCAGGACACCACATGTCCACAGAGACCATCCCTAAATAGGTGTGTGGATGATGTAAACATCGACAAAAGGGAGTAACATAATTTTACGAAAAGTGTTGAAACAAAAGCACCAGTCTGATCATTAAAAACTTTCTCCCTAACAAACAAGCACTTTCCTTGCAATCCAAATTAAAACTAGATTATTTTATTATTTAGGTTTTATAGTATATTTATGTTAGACTCATATTAAAAAAAAATAGTCATACTGCAGATTGACAGTCATGGTGCATTTACTTTGTGCAGATACTGTGATAAGCACATGTTGTTCATGATCTCGCTTAACCTTCACATCAGTCCTAACGTGGAGGCACTAATAATGTCTCTCCTCTATGAACTAGGAAATTGAGGCTTACTCTAAAGTACAGGAAACAGCGGAGCCAAAAACTCCAACCCAGGTCTGGACTTTGCACCACTGAAGCCATTGTGCAAGGCACTATTCACCATTAGATTTTTGTATCCAGTAAGTATGCTGGATACAGCTAAGCTCAGCCATTTCTGGAGGAATTTTTACATTATTCATAATTATCTATGTCACAGAAGAAAGCATACAAATTAGAAAAGGATAAGTGAAAGACAGTTACAAATCAGTGGGACATCTAGAAAGCTAAGATGATGCTCTCCAAAACGTTACAAGCAATTTGAGAGATTATCGGAAACGTTGGAGATACCGATGAGCTAGGATGTCCCCTTTCATAGAATACAGCAACTCAACCACACAGCCGTGGCCTAATGAAGCATAACACAGGCGGGTGACCAGGCATCAGTCTCTGAGGGACCAGGAGAAGCCTTATGAAAAAACATTTGCAAAGGCAACTGGAGTAGCAGGCAGTGAGGCGGAAGTGTCAGAGAGGTCAGCCTTCCAATCCATCTGCTGAATGTGAGCGTGCTGAAAATGAAATCAGGTATGAGTACCATCTGGGATTTCTCTGCTCTGTGCTGCTGGTGACCTCACTCTTTAGGAAAACGTTCCCATGCATGCTGAAGAGCCTGGCCATTTCCATGGAGGTGTCATCTGTGTTGCTGATTAAAAATTATCAAGTGCTTCATGAAGGGAGGTGTGGAGAAAAGCCAAGAATCTAGACACAAAACTCTCTTCACATTGTTTGGAAAACCGTTGATTCCTGAGTCCAGACAGTCAGGCCGGAAAAGATCACTGAACCCCATATCCTGAGCTCAGTTTCCTGTGACATCAAGGTGATACAGTCAGAGATAAATTGTCACATAACAGCTTCAGTCCTGGAAATTTGAACAATTCATCAGCCTGGAGTTTTAGAATATAAGCAGGTCTCCTTCAGGCAGAAACTCTGTACATGGATCCCAAACAGGTAAGAATTTAATTAATTTTAGAAGCCTGCCTGGGACATAAGTGGAACACCTTTCTCTTAGGGTGTACATCTGAGTTGCCTTTGGACATATTTTACACTTTCACCAACTACTAGGAATAAGCTGACTTTTCATTAGACAAAAAGCTAGAGGAGAGTCACGCTGAGAGGCTCAGAAGACAAGTATTATATTAAAAAAAATTGTGAAAATACTGTTAGCAGTCATTGCCATAAGGAAAATGACTCGAAGAGGTAGGGAAGGATGGTAGGGAGGAACTGTTGAATTTTTTTTTCCAACTACAACTATTATTTTTAAAATTTTATGTCAAATGCTACAGAACCAAAGTTAACTCTGTGATCCTGGGACTGCTACTGGGGTGCTGCAGAACAGAAAGGCACAGCTGAGGGCAGGAATCCGAAATGGCACCTGGGCTCAAACACTACCTTGCAAATCGCTAGCAGTGTGACCTTGGGGAAGTCAGTCAGTACGAATTAGGAATACTAATAAAATCAAGGTTACATACCGAGGTCAAATGCTTAGGGCACCGCCTGGCCCAGAGTTGGAGGTCACTAAGCACCAGCTATTGTGTGTGAAGAGCTGATTCCAAATCCACCTCATGATGATGTGACTGGGACACGCTTTGTGAGTGCAAACAGTGCCTGGAGACCAAGTCCCCAAAGGCTTCCCTCGCTCCTGGGAATTTCATACAGGGAGGCTGTGATGTGTTCAGTGTCCTTGGGGCTGCATCCACATACAATTATTTAAGCACAATAATAAGTGAGGTTATTCAGGAGAGGACACATGGAAAAGTCCAGGGAATTAGATGAAGTCGTGTCAAGTGCCAACTGAAGAGAGATGTCAACGTAGGCATTAGCCTGAGGGGGTGCAAAGACCACAGATGGGAAGAGTTAGAAAGGTGGACTGGAGCAAAAGTAGACAGACAGATGGCAGAATTATAGACTGACTAACATGGGAACAAAAGTGATCAAAAGTGGCATTCATTGCACACTTCGGATACGCCAGGCACCCTCATAGGCTCTTCACACACTTCTCCACATTTACCTCTCACAACGAACCTAGAAGGCAGTCACTCATTCGCGCCCTAGGTACTAGGTACCGCCCACATACACAGGATCGAAGGCAGAAACACGAGGACTCCTTTGGCGGAAGCTCCATGAATAAAGAGAAGGGGTACGAGAAATGAGCTGGCAAGGCCAAGGCCACAGCTGATTTCTCACACAGGGGTTGACGTCGTATTTAGTTGCCAAAAAAAAATCCTGTGTGGCAATTATGTAGAAAATTCCTCGTAAGCAAGAGCGGATACGGGGCGACCAGTCATGGGCCGGGTTTTCTCTAGCTCAGAATGAGGACCAAATGGAGGCTAGCCCGCGTGCTCGGGCAGGCAGGCACGTGGAAGGGCCCACTTCAGTAGCCTGCTTCCACATACCACAGCGGCCTTATCAGAAAAACGTTAGTAAAATGTTGCAGATCACTCAGTAAGACGTTCCCATCTCTTCTGCGCATACAGGACCCATCAGCAATGTAATTAATCATCAATCAAATATTACCAGGCAAGGTAGGCTGATGCTCCTGGGTTCCTTGTTACTTGACGTGCTGTCCTCAGATGGCCTCCACTTGTCCCTGACTCCGTGGCTGGCACTAAGCTCAGGACACTCAGCTGCCCGCTCCTTGGGCAGCTTCTCCATTCTCCACCTGCACTGCCAGCTGCTCCTCGGGCATCTCAAACACAGCACGCACAAAACTCAGCTCCACACCCATCTTAACATACCTGATTCTGATCAAATTCTGATTTCAATCCATCATCGTTCATTCCACCTTCCAGCCTACAAACTGGAGACTGGCCGTGCATTTTTCCCTCTCCCTCATGCCACCTACACATTCATTTTCTCTTAACCTCTCCTCTGCTCCAGTTCTCCTTCCTTGAAATCAGGACCAGTTTTGAGGAGTTATTTTCAAAAATTGAGGTTCCATTCTCTCTTCTCACTACCCAATTCAAACCCTTGATAGCTCTCAATTAAATTGTTATAATAATTTTCTTAATTATTCCATCTCCCGATTTAAGGCCATCTTCCATACTACTCCCAGAATTACCTTCAAAAAATAAAAATATACCAGGGCGCCAAAAACTGTATACATATTTTAAAAAATGCTATCAATGCATTACTTTTCAAAGTTGAATTGAATTACAGTAGCCATGTGTAGTATGATGTTCCCTCAAAAGATGGCATTAATCAAATGAATGCTAGCGTCACCATGTGACAGGCAGGACGGTCAAAGAAAATGACAGAAGCACAGCTGTCGGTCGAGGAGCACAAGACCATTTTGAAGTGGCATTTGCAATTCAAGAACATGATTTGAGTTTCCCCCACGTTGGCCTGACTTAACAGGCTGGTCACACAGCCACTCTGTGCCTTCATGATCAGTCGCAATCATTAAAAACTCCCGGGAGGAAAGTAGGTGCTCACCATAAATCACACACTTTTGCACAGAAACATCAAGGCCGACTGGCACCTTGAAATGCAGTGCCCTTGGCACACTAACTAGCCTTCCCACTTAGCATCACAGGGAACATTTCAAAACCCAAGTTGCCAAAGGCCAACCAAGGGCCAACTCCCCCGCAGACTCTTCAACACGGCAAACGCAAGCCTTCCTGGTGAACTTCCCTGCACAGAGGCCGAAGGAAAGCCTCAGCAGGAAACGTTCCGTTTCCATAAAAATTTAAAAATTAACCAAAGAAACTAAGAAAGTATTCAACCAAATAAAAGCTACATAACCAAATTCTTGAATTAGAAACTTACATTTTTATTATGACTATACAATCTCTCAAGTTCATTTATAAATTTAGAAGAATTCCTTCTCCCCAAACCAATATACACGCACGAGCACACATGCACCCACACACAGTGAGATCTTTAACTTGACGCATGATTATAAACTTCAACTGGAAGAATAAAAATGATCAAGAACAGTTGGGAAAAATTTTAAACAGAGACAAATTATTGTAGGGAGCACGTGGAAAGTCACCACAACGTAAGACATACTACCATGTTTTTTAAAGTTACTGCTGTTAAATTTGTATAGGACAAACAACCAAACAGGAAGACCAGTGACACAGAAGATAAAGTCTTGAAGGGGACCAAGCACATGCAAATAAATCAGCCTGTGCGTTTTGTGGCAGTTTGTTATTTACTTGTCCATTGAAAAAATTAGAATTTTATTAAATATCTAATATGTGCTGGGCAGTGGGATACGAGGATGAGCAAACACAAGTAATGTCTCTGCCTCTTCCATGCTAGTAAGAAAAATAAATCTCTAACTCCACAAACACCTCTGAAGCTACAGGTGTGACAAGTGACACAGAGGAGGACAGTTCACAATCTGTAACATGCCCTGTCGACGGATTGTCCCCAAAGGCTTTCCCTCCAGAAACAATATTTGAGCTGAAATCTAAAGATGATCATAGAAAAAGAAGAATGTTTCAGACAGAGGGGAAATAAAGATTATTTAGAAAATACATTTCCAGCTTTTTAAAAATGGGAGGGCAACTACATTTCTATTACCTATTTTATGATGATATCAAGTTTGTCTAATTAAAGATCTATGTTATTTATTTGATAAATACACATTACATGCCTATGATGGGTCACGAGTACACCCACCAATGAGGCATCGATGGACAAAACCGCTGCCCTCGGGAAGCTTATATTCCATATTTAAATGTAAAATTTAGATAGAAACCCAAAATTTGTTTTAAGCATAAACATAAATTTACTTTTGAGAAAATATTGATAACTATTTACATAATCTTTAAAGGTAAAAAATAAAGATGGCTAGATTTATTTGTTTTAAAAAACTCAAATTTCCCTTGAATCAAAAAACAATAAAAAATTAAAAGAGAAAGCAGGAAACTAATATGTATGATAAAAGATTAATGCACTTATAATGTGTAAGTGCTCCTGAAAATCTGTAAAAAAAAAAAAAAAAACGAACAGAGCAATTTATTAAAAAGAAATGAGAACAATCAATAAAACATGAAGCATGTTTAAATTAGTAGTAACCAAAAGAAATGCAAATTTAAATAAGATCATTCACATGTCAAACTGGCAAAAAAATGATAAAAGAAAACAGATAATAAATCTAAAATATTAAAGACGTACTAATCCTTTCACAAAAAAATTCTTGTTTAGAAATACATGAAGTGTTCACTAAACATTTCTCATAATTAAAAAGTAGAATTTATTTAGTTAAAAGATGAGGAAATCGATAAATTATGATTAATTATATGTATACATGGAATACTATACAATTAGAAATGATAAAGCCAATATATACATTAACCAAGATTATAGAACTTGATA
Organism: Lyroderma lyra; assembly: GCA_004026885.1. Taxonomy (NCBI): domain Eukaryota; kingdom Metazoa; phylum Chordata; class Mammalia; order Chiroptera; family Megadermatidae; genus Lyroderma; species Lyroderma lyra. Next base: position 59,199 of record PVJL010003705.1, on the reverse strand, counting down.
ATAAATTGTATCCACAGTTACCACTAATACAACATAAAACTGCTTGCTGACATACATATGAAACTATGAGCAAAAAGTAGAGGCATTATAAATGATTTTTTTAAATTTTAGAGTTATCTGCTTTTTATAAAGTTTCTACAGTGAACATACATTATTCAATTTACTCCTTACATCCACCCAGTGGTTCTCAACCTTCCTAATGCCGCAACCCTTTAATACAGTTCCTCATGTTGTGACCCCATAAAATTATTTTCGTTGCTACTTCATAACTGTCATTTTGCTCCTGTTATGAATCGTCATGTAAATATCTGATATGTGTTTTCCGATGGTCTTAGGCGACCCCTGTGAAAGGGTCATTCAACCCCCAAAGGGGTCGTGACCCACAGGCTGAGAACCGCTGGTTTAGAGACAAAAGAATAACAGAAAAAACCACAATGATACATACGAGGGCCATCCAGAAAACATCCAGCCATAAATGCCTCTATTTTTCTTATTACTGGCTGGATACTTTCCAGACAGCCTTCGTACAAGCTTTAAAGTGGTTAAGCAACTTGACAAAAATGCACAGGTAGTAAGTCACTGAACAGGATCTGAGGCAAAGATGTGTCTCTAGGCGCATGCTCTTAATCACTATCCTAAAAAGCTAGTTGAGCTGTGCCGATCTTGTTCATGCTCAATGTCATCAGTAAGATCTTCTGTCCTTGACCAGTGAAACAGGAGTCTGCCCAAACTTCCTTAGCTTTGGGGGTTGGGATGTGTTGTGTTGTTGCCGGTTTGGTTTGGTTTTGCTTTCTGCTAATACATATCCCACTAGAAAACCTGTGTCTTCTAAGAAATGAAAATTAAAACAGTGTTTTGTTGTTTATGATGAAATATTATAAATAAGCTAAATATCCAATAATAAGGTATTAGGCAAATATATTGAAGCACTTTCATGTAAGGGAAAATAATCAGCCACTTAATCATATTGAAGAAGAGGTTTTACTAGAAAATGTAAGTATAAACATACACTATAAGAAACATAGATGTACATATGTATATATGTGTATCTCTGTGTGCATGTATCTTTGTTACTATAAAGAATGTAACACATAGAGGAAAAGTGGAATTAGGACCATTACTGAGTCTCATAGGCATCATATAATGTTCTTTCATTGATTGTACTTGTAACAATTCCCATTTTAACATTTATGTGCATGATCATTTGACTAATGTTTATTTTCCCCCCAAAGACCATAAGCTCCATGAGGCTCAGGCTGTGTCAGATTGTGTTTACAATGTATCTCTAGCATCATGCCCAGTGCCAGCATAAACAGGCATTCAACAAATATACTGAAGTTTAATGGAGTGTTGAAAAGAGATTAAAGAGGTGAGTAAAATAAAGTCAGTACAGAAAATGTATCCCAAATTATAATTCATGAGTTGTTAAATACACGTTACAAATTTAGTTCTCTACTTCCTAGCAGCCAAAGCAAAGAGGAAAACAGGATTGCTGTGAATATCATCGCCTAAATTTTCCTGGTATGAAAGTGTAACAAAAATTGCTCTGATGGGTTTTCATAAAAGGGACATGGCATACGATGTATACCCAATGTCTTTAACAACATCCTTCTAAGTACAACTGTGTACCTGCCCCTTCCAGCCCCTCTTGATATGAGGACCTAATGTTGAAGTCTCGCTCAGCAAAAACAACTGGGGGGAAGGGAATCGGGGTAGCTTTCAGGACCCGTGTCATCTACATATCATCACTTAAATAACCACCTCCTCCCCTAAAGTTTGATACCAAGCTTTGGCTAGTCAAATATGTTTCAAAAGTAAAAATGAGTAATTCCAAACATATAAAAATATCTATAAATAAGGCAAACATCTGTGCCCAATCTCCAAATAGTAGGTGAGATAGCAGTCCTTATAATTTAGAAGAAATTTCCAAAACAAAGAAAAGGCTATTTTCACCATACTTGATATTAGCTTACATGAATCATTTCTCCACGAGGACTGGAGACAGATGGGATAAGTGCATACATCCTAGAGCTCAAAAGAGACATAAAGATATTTGATGTAGAGACGCCCTTCCCCACAGGGTCCCCAACACGCGGGACAGAGCATTGAGCCAGCTGTTAAATGGATCGGACTTAGCAGAGTGTTTTGTAGACTCTTAGAATTACCAACTAAACATTCCAGACTGTCAGAGCAGCGTATCCACGTCGCTTCTGTCACGTCTTAAGCACTTCTGAGGTCTCCCGTTCTGAAAAGCATCTACAAACCACGGGAAGTCTTAGCCAAAAATCAAAATAAGATTGATCATTTTCTATCTCAAGTTTAGACTTCCCTAGAAGATACAAATTTTAAGGGTCTCCTATTAAGTGGTAGTTTCTGTTACTGTTCTTTTTTTATCCTTTATTTCATTAACATGAAAAATTCCAGAATAAAACCTAAACATGTATTTTTAAAATAGCCTATATTGTGAAATTGAATCCACTGAGTAGGTCATGGATGAATACGAAAGATTTTATTCATATACTCTTTCAGTAAGCTACACTAAATCCTTACCTGTTCTTTTCACAATTTCTTCCCACAACACATCACATGCTAATTACACCACCAGCTATTTGAAAGGGCAAGAAACGGAAAAGCAAACTGGTCCTTCCAAAACCAAATTAAAGAGAAAAGGCTCAGAAGGGAAATGTTTACTTACTCCTAAGGATCCGTAAAAGGAGTGAAAACAAAAAAAGAGATATATAAATCACATCTAAACCATAGTCTTTAGATTCCAAATCACACGCAGAGTCTTTTATCTAGAGAAATAAATAATTTCAAGATACCAATAAAAATGAGACAATGCTCAGCTCTGGAAAAGTGTTTTCTTATCTATTACATATTGTGCTTCTTTATTTCAGTCAACTCTGATTGTATAGTAATATTAAATATACATCCATCACAAATTTCTGCAACATTTCAAGGAAATCACTGAATAAAATGGAAAGTTAGTTAGCCCATAATAAATTTAAAGTGGAAAAAATGTCAGATTGCATGTCACTGGGGTCTCCGTTTGTTACACACTTGATGTGTAGCTTTAGGCACATAACATATGTTTCTATTTTAAGTCTCCTCACCAACAAAAGAATTTTATCTGTCATTGCTGCTACAGACAGCCCAGTCCAGGAGTAGGAGAAGAAAGAAGAGTCACCATTTGCTGGTACCTATTCTATCATTCGAAATTGTTCTGAAGATAAAATAAAAACATTATATATATATGCATCTTACTACATTTTATTTATTAAATGATAAAAGGCATTATACAAATGTAATTTTACTATTATTACTATTGTCATAAGTGAAACATGTAGAAAATCCAGAGGCCTCAGCAAGGTAGAAAATAAATATGTCGTACCCATCACTGTACCCTGGAGCCAAGAGGAATAAAGCGTTTCCTATATTGGACATTTAATAAGTACATTAAAGCTTACTTAGTCATACAACAAAGAAATTAATTGAGTGCCTATTATGTGTCTGTCTTTTGCTAATACTGGGAATGCAGCAGTGAATTTATCTACCCCATCAAGGGTGGATCACAGTTAATTTGGATTCTCTTGCTTTACTTCAGTGCCTGCATTAAATAGATTATTTATCCTGTTAGGGGAGCTGGTGGGGGGGGGGGGGGGGGGGGGGGGGAGAGAGGTGTCTCAACGTTCAGGATAAAACAGCAAGACATCTCCCACTGAGTTAGCCATTCCGTGTATGGCATAGGTTCTAGAGAATTTGGATTTTCTCATTCTCTGGTCCAAGAAATGTGCACCATAATTCAAACGTTCAAAAGAACATGAACTGGGAAGGCTGATCTAGCAGGGTGAATATAAGTCCTTGCAGCACATTTTAAACTATGTCTAGTAATACCGAAGTTTGCCATTGAATTCATGTGTTTGAGAAGCATATTAAGATGGAGGTGATACCCCACAAAGCAATATTTGGGAACAACACAGGAACTCTGAAAGGTAGTCTGACAAGCTTCATAGTGATTTCCCCTCTAAGTTCTATGATGATTATGTATGAAAAAGGGAAAAAAGGTTTTTTAATTGACATTTCATCCTTTGCATATAAAGTCTCTGTTTCAACTCTACGTGCAGAAGTTCAGTATAAATTAAGCAGGATTTCAGTATAAATTTGGCAGGAATTGAAGCTGCTATCATTTATCAAAACCAAAAAATCACTCTTAAAGAAAGCAAGGACTTTAAAATGTTAAATACATTTATTAAAGGAAAGAGTGTATTCATTATTAACACTGCTATGACCAAACAGACAACTAATAAAGATTTTTTCAGTGGTTTAGTAACATTCCAGGCCTTGTGGGACTTACAGGTTACGAAGACACCTGTCTACTCCACAAGCTTGCCATAAAGTCGAAGAGACAAGACTCACACACTTCAACAATTTGTGAAGAAGGTGAGAATTTGAGCAAGGCTTGGAGAGCCATGTGACAAGCAATCACAGAACTGCTTTGGGACCAAACCACGAAAAACTAAGATTAGAGAAAACAGGGTATGAGAGGGTAGGTGGTACCCGAGAGGCCCTGTGCCAGGCCTGATGCAAGGAAACCTTTTACGGAAGTAGGAGGGAGGGACTGGTGCTCAAACGTATACACAGAGACCCGTTCAGGTGAACAGCTTGAGAGTTGATGCCTAGAGTTCAAGGACGGACAAGAGAACCATTTACGGGCTCACACGTCTGGACTGAGTTTAGGCACAGGGCATAAGAAAGCAGGAAAGTAACAGAAGAGCAGTTCTGGGTGGGGGTGGGGAGGTGTCCATTCAGCAGATGATTAGACTGCGGTGACTGATCCCAAGATTCGGGTTGCCAGTGTACATCTGTCCTAACAGCAGAGAACGTCCCAGAGCCACCAGGTGCTGCTTGGGGCTGACAGATGAGAACTACATGGCCATGGACCCTAGCCAAGGTGGAGGGCCTCGGGGATGCTTTCAGCATTTGGGCTGCAATAAAACAGGTGCACACATAATGCAACACAGAGACAATGCACTGTAGAATCGTACACCTGGGACCTGTGTAATTTTTTGGTCGATGTCATCCCAATAAATGTGACAGTAAAAATCTGAAAAAGTAAAAACAATAGATGAGCAGCACTGAGGAGGCAAGGCATCCCACTGTTTGGCACTGCGGGGTTAGGCGGATGTGGAGAACCACTGGGTAGGGGAGGGAAGCGCAGGCTTCCGGGGGCAGCAAACAAACTTGACCTTGAGGGAGAGACAGGTGAGGGAGCTGCGCTTCCACCCCGCCACAGATGGGGACAAACAAGCACAGAAGCACATCTCTCTTCCCAAAAGACAACACAAGCCCTCAAATGGCATCAAGCCCCCCTCAGAGGGAGGCCAGCCAGAGGCTTGCCCGTGTGTCCCCGAGGCTGCCAGGAGCACGATGACGCCCCCATCACGCTACAGCCCGGCCCAGGGCCGCCGTGCACTCAAGCCGCTGCTGCCTGTCTCCGAGCACGTGGGTGGTGACATGTCGCAGATACGTCTGAGGAAAATGAATCTGATGCTGCGATGACTACCGGGGTGTCCCAAGGAACAGAAGAGGGTTCTGAGACCGCCCTGATTCCTGCGGAGCGAGCTGCACTGAAGGGTTGGAATATGCGAAATAGCCTAAATGCAGCCTCAGTCTCCCCCGTGAGGTATTAGACTGACCCTCCATTCCCACCTTTCAGCTGACTATTGGTGTAGTTGAGCCTTCGCAACTAATTACATTAGAGCAGCAGTTCTCAGCCTGTGGGTCACGACCCCTTTGGGGGCCGAACGACCCTTTCACAGGGGTCGCCTAGGACCATCGGAAAACACATATCAGATATTTACATGACGATTCATAACAGGAGCAACGTTATAGTGATGAAGTAGCAACGAAAATAATTTTATGGGGGTCACCACAGCATGAGGAACTGTATTAAAGGGTCGTGGCACTAGGAGGGCCGAGAACCACTGCAATAGAGAAACTCAGAGCAAGATGTTCTGCAGAGCACACTTCTCTCACTATCTCTTGTCAATGAACTTTGGATTCTGTATCTTACAGTCTCTATCCACTTCGCAATCATTTAAACTCCCAAATGAGGTCAAAAGCACACAGAACAGTGTAAAACTAAAGGGGCTTCTCCTACAACAAAAATCCTGACAGTCTCACTGGCTTGAAACAGACACACGAGCCTAAAAAGAAAAGCACAACCACCCTCAACCAATATCCGGAGACTCTAGCGGATGGACTCATTTCCAAACACCTCTGAGGGTCTGCTGCGCTCCAGACAAGGTGTAATAAAAACACAACTAAATCCCTAACTTTAAGAAGTTGCTATCTGAGCGAAAGAGGACCTGCTTGAGCCTACAAAGCCTTCCGAGCCCCAACCTTGGGTGAGGTGCAGCGGTGAGGAGCTGTTTCGAGGTGCCCTTCCTCCCTTTAAGAGCTCCCCATTGAGCCTCACTGCTTCTCCAAGCTGCAAGCATCACCGGCCCAAGTCACCGCCACAGCCTCTGGGCTCGGGCCCTGCTGTGTGCCTGGGCAGTGTCAGTGTCATCAGGGTCTGTCCCTGCGCCAGCGGGCTGCACCGCCAGCCCACCAGCCCGGCGCTCAAGGGAGTTCTCCGCGCTCTGCCGCCGTCCTGTGCTGGGTTCCTCACTTTTACTGGGTTATCCTGATTCTCCCTCTGGGCCTGGCCCCTCCGTAGATCGCTGGCTCAGTGAGATACTTAATTTGGTTTCTTTTTCTTCCTAAGAGATTACGTTTTGGTGTCATGCACAAAAGCTTGCAGGAAATGACCAAACAGGCGCCCAGGCGCCGTACTGTCAGCTCTGGCAGGAACTCTAGGCCTGCATTCGCCTGGGAGGAGGAGCCAAGGCCGCCGGCATCAGCCGCCTCTCAGTGCTTAGGAACTCCGGGGCACTACGACAGCTGTGCAACATAGAGTTCCTCATTTAATGCCACTACCACGCCATGAAGTGCGTATTGTCATCTCCATTTGCACATTGGGAGCCCAAGGCACAGGGAGCTTAAATAATTTTTTGAGGGTCACCTAACTAGAAACTCCAAGTGTCATGATTCAAACGTTGTCCACCGATTTCCAAAACTAATGCTTTCACAGTCTATCTTTCAGGATCTCAACTTTAACAAAGAAGAGTCGAGTTTTAGGGGTCTTGCTTTTCAGGAATTGTCATCTGGCCCATCGATCAGGAGCACAGCCCCAGCCCATGCGGGCGTGGCCCCCAGCTCAGGCTCTGGTCTCCGCAAACCCCCGGGCCTCAGAGCCCAGCCCCGGCGCAGTCAGCGTGCCCAGCTTGTGTGTGGGCAGCAGGGCGCCGGGGTAAGGGGCTAAGAGTACCCCAAAAGGAGATGAAAATGCCTCGCTGTGCTCCCTCCTCTGGACTCTGCACGACGGTGTCCTCACAGGGCAGCCTTCATCTCAGCAGTGGCTCTCTGAACCAAAGACTGCGGACCCCCGAACTGAGCTTTCCTTAAAGATCCGGGGACAAGTAAAGGGCAGCCCATGACATGCAGCGAAGAAAAGTGGGGAAAAGGAGCACGGAGAAGGCTGACGAGAAACTCGGCTTCGCCGACTTCTGGCCAAGCTTTACACACGCTCGGCAAATTGCATAGCTAATCAGAGCCTGCCACTTGGGTGTCCTAGGCAAGCACCTGGCTCTCGCACGTGAGTATTTTCATTCAATGACAATATTTATTGACATGTTATTTCTTTACCTTGTAGCAAGGTAAACCGTATTGTCCTGAATACTATGTCCTTTTAAATAGCGATTCTGAGAAGTGAAAGAAAACACAGACTTCGTTTGAATATAAGTTAGTGCTGGTCAAAAAAAAATAAATTCTCTAATGGAAGATTTTAATAGTATGCTATCAATAGCTCCTTCTCAGAAGTAAATGATGCTGTGTGATAGCCCACCTTCAGGGCTACTGAAAGCAATCAATGATCTTTTCAAAAGTGGAGCTCTGATATTTGCAAAGTGCTTTTGGTTCAGACGAGGAAAGCACTAGAGGAGTATACACACAGATAAATAAATCAATTGATTAAAAAAAAAGAAATTGCTCACAGAAGATAAACAAATCACTCCCAGCAGAACTTTATTAAACTCTTCTTAGGTCTCAGCCTCACACAGCTACAGGAATTCTCCCAGAATCTCCCTGGGCCCTGACTCAAGGACTCTGTGGGCACTTTTCATGGGCAGAGCTGACCACACACGCCTAGTTGGCTCATTTCAGTTTCTCCAGCCTTGTCTCAGAACTATCTTTGAAGAACTCATTGATTAAAGTAATCAATCAACTTTCTGTGTAATAATCCTCTGGTTTCTTATGTGTTTAACATTAAAAAAACAACTTCCTCACTAAAAACTAGTCATAATCAAGTTTCCTGGACCACACACCACCTATGCTTTCTGATCAACAGTTCACAGCTCATTTCTTTGGCTTTACACGATGCCTGAAAGGTAAGTAATGCCTTCATTTATAAGTAACCTGATTAAACTCATTTTCAGTATTATTCACCATCATTATATTTCCATAGATGGGATAAGGCCAGCTTATTGAATTTTCCTGATGGTTAACAGAATAGGTACACAGAATTCAAAGTATCTCATCACCCCTAGGGCACGAAAGCCTTAACCTTCCAAAGGGACCACACTATCATTGTGTCCATACATCCATACACGCTCTTGGATGCACACACACAAGCACACACACAGTCATAACTGTCCAGTGAGTTTTTGGAAACCAAAAAAGAACAAGCCCAAGAGAAAAATATGATAGCTGGTGGGTAGAGATGAAGAGGACGAGCTTCCACACTTGCCCCCACCTCCTTCTGCCATTCACAAACCGTCAACATATTCAAGAAAGGGGCCACACAGACTCAAATCGAAAAGCAAAATTCCTGGTGACATGAGAAAAAAACAGATCACAAATATTTTCCAACCCCCCTGATGAATGAATTAGGTCCCAGAGAAAGAAGAGAGGCAGACCTGGGTCACCTGGCCAAGCGAGTGGGAGGGCCTGCCTCCTTCATCTTTTTCTTCCTTGCCCAGAACTTCGCGCACTTCACTAAAGTGTCTTTTCTATTAGGTTTCCTAGTCTGTTTTTAGGATGATGAATAAGATCTACACAATTAAATCTCATAATATTTAAGTCTTCATTACTATTCACCATTAACATTATCCTGAGCTACCTTACCTTTCCTCCAAATTATTAAAAATTTACTAAAGCATAAATTAATCATTAGGCATTTAACCTCTAAACACCTTTAGGAAATCAGGTTTATTGGCAATCTTTCCTAAACGTGAATTCTCACTTTCCAAATGAATTTAAAAACCAATTGCAAACAGTCTCCTAATAAACATTTAAAATTAATATTTAACTATTTCCCCAACCAGCCTGGTATGCAGATTATCAGCCTACCTAGTATATCCAAAATAGCCAGCTAGCCATATTTTAAATTAAAAATAAACCTCTGAGATTGAGCCTCTGTGGGCTTTACACATTTAGGCTTGTGTCAATATCAAGAGTCAATACAAACCTAATACTAAAACACTCAATCTCTTAGGTTAAGATTTTAAAAAACCCAGGATTCTCCTAAAGCATCAATAGCCTTTTTGAGTCATTTTTAAACACCCAAATAAACTCAATCTAAAGGGAGTTGGATTATAATTGAATGTGGGATCACAAGTTGGACTGTGTAACACATTAAACAATTAAACAAGCAAGAAATTTAATTAAATTTCTAATTCATTTTGGATTTCACTCTGTCCTACAATTATAAGGTTTCATGCCAGTATCAAGTGTTCAGGAGTCAGAAGAGCCCTGCTCAAAATAAATCTGCAATGTCAACAGTGAGTCATATACTGTCGACCAGATGGTGGAGTGACGGATCCGATGGCTAATACCCATGAAGGAGGCGGGCTGAGTTTCCTGCTCTATTCCAAAGCCACTGGTCCCTGGACAGGGGACTGGCAGCTTTTCATGACAGAGACACTGGGGGGAAGGGTAGATTCCCCCACTTCATGGAAAAGGAAACCACTAATTAATAAAATGTGTGCCTTGAAAGAAGAGGACTCACCAGGAATTAGAGGACCTGAGGTCCAGTCTCACTTCCACTACTGGCTATTCCAGTGGCTTTGGGCAAGTTCCTCTATAGACAAAGTGACCCTGGGTCCAACTGGACATGAAGTCTGAGATCAGCCAGTACATAGGCATTGAAGGGGGAAAAAAAACCACAATCTATTCATTGATCTGTCTGTAAAATGGCTCAGGTGAGAGGGGCTGGGTACCGCCCCTAACCCCGACAGTTTCGAACCTCAGACTCTTTGCTACACAGCCCTAAAGAAACATCTTCATGAGGAGCGACTCACGTATACATATATGTATGGTTCATAAATATGTATGGGCAGATGCGCGTATGTGTCTAACACAAAATGTCTCCAAACCAGCAGTACGGAGGAAGAGGCTCTGCACTGACTGCTTATCAACCTGCACAAGTCTAACGCCACAAGCAAGAAGAATGCTTAGCTATATAAGCAGATAAAAGAGTGTCTGCGAGACAAGAAACAGTAACGCAAGCCTAGGACTTAACGCAGAGTGATCACGGTCACCAAACGCCATTTTATTCTTGATACTGCCTATCTTGAAGGACTTACAATAGTTTCTAATTCATTATTCCTGGTCTCTACGGTTTGTAGAAAATCCATGAGGTTGCTCTGTGTTTCTTCTAGTAAATCAAAGCCCCGCAAAACAGTTTATTTTTTTTTCTTGATCTGAAAGACGTTTTGGTCATCATGATGATTGAAAAAATGCAATTCAAACCCCTACCACAATTAAACAGGCCAGGAAGAGTTCTGCCTTTAAAATTTTGACCTCGGGTCTATTCTGTTATGGATGAAATACTATTTCCAAGCTATCTAGTTTTTAAAATGCACTGACAGTAACAGCTTTAATTTAAAATGCCCGTGTTCGATATGTCAAAGCTCAACTACTCTCCATGAAGGAGCTTTAGTGCGTATATATTATTAATGCACTATCAAAGAACGGATCCCCAAGTTGATTCTGACCAATGACTCATTAGTCAAAGACTACAGAAAGCAAACGTGGTGTGCGATAATAAGAGGAGCGACGGTTCTGTCTGGTTGCTCTTGCTATCCAGGAGAGAAGAGGCCAAGAAAAACAAAAGCGTGCAGCTTCTGGTTAGAGAAGACAGAGGACGTGCGTTTAATAAAACAACCATTTTATTCCTCATGAGTCACGTGGGCAAGAAACTCTTTGGACAAAAGAATGGGAAGAGCGTGTCCCGCAGCACGGGGTGCTGGAAGGGACAGGGGTGGCACCTCGGCCCCATCACCAGCTGTGGGGCCTGGCCGGCTGCTTACACCTCTGGTCCTTCACTTCCTGATCTGTAAAAAGAGAGCTTGCAGCCCCCGTGATAAGTCTTGTGAAGATTTAATGAGACAAACATCAGAAGTGCAGCACTGTACTTGGAATATAATGTTAATGTCAGCAAATGTTAATTCTTCTGAAGGACTGAGGCCGGAAAGTATCTGAAGAATAATGAATAAAAAAAGGTAGGATTTCTGTTTACTATAACGAACTATAAAATAAGAGTATATATTTAGTGATTTTTTTTTTTAAATTTATAAAGCCCATTCATTTAGGGCAGGATTGGGCAAGACGTCAATCGCAGTATACAAGTGGACCGCCAAGCAAATTTGGAGTGACCGCCTGAATAATAAATAGCTAGTGAACCATGACACCTGGAGAAGTAGCCCTTGCCCTAGAAAAGTCTGCCCCAGCCTGAGGCAGGGCATGTATGACTTTTGAAATTGCCCGCCTGCTGCTTTCAAAGGGCTGGCTGCTTTGTGCAGACAGGGATGGTGCAAATATAAAGATGCGGACAGGACTAAATAATTAGGAACCACTGACCACTGGAATATTCTCATCACTTCTGAGGCAGATAATCTGAGCTCCTAAACTTCACTGTTTTCCTAGAGAAAGATGTTTAGAAGAAAGTCTGCTATTCCAATACACAACAAACAGGGAAACACAGGATTTTTATCCTGAAGGAGAAAAATGAGAGTCTGCTCTCACTGTGCTCACGCCTCCAGTGACTTATTGCACACCCAATGGTACCTAAGTGCAAACGTCCACATTTATTTAGCACTCACATTAATCCACCCTGACGACAGGCCAGGGCTTAGTCTCAGCCCATGATGCTTTCCTCCCCAATTCCTTTACTTCTGAAAACAGAATTTAAACTCTGAGACTAAAAGTACACTATCTAGACAACTGAAAGAAGAAACGCCATCAAATCAAATCAAAACTTTGCTTAAGTCACATTAGGCTCAAACCTATGATAAGGTGACCAAAAATCTTGCTGTAAATTAACTTGTAAATTAAGACCTAATTTATTTTACTCTAAGGGAATTGCTTGAAGTCCAACTCTTCCTTACAAACTGTTAACAATATACACAAGGTCGCTTATTGGATTCCGTAAAAGAATATCCAATTTTTATCCAACAGGTGTCACTAAAAATATAAGTAGAAAATATTTAAGCTCTAAATCGTATTTTTCGTCCAGTGCATAAATGTACAGCCCAGGGATACCTCGTGCTTATAAAATGAATAGGAGGAGACATTCATCGTGAGAGGATGACAGCAGGGACTCTTGCTGCAAAGGCAACAGTGCCCCTGGACCGAGATTCAAGGTCAGTCTCTACCACGTGATAACAGCAAGAAGTACGGACACCAAAGTACTTCATCTCTCCTTTATTTTCTGATTTCTTTTTAAAGGTAATATCTTCCTGGCTACCTCACAAGACCCCTTAAGAATCGTATGAGGAATTACCCAAAAACACTTGGAAGGTGTAAAGCACTCTATAAGAATAAGGGATTATCCTCATATGCTACCGGACGCTAAATACTCTAACACAAAGGCATCAAAATCTGCAATCTTGCTTCTAATACTCAGAACCAGATGAAATGCTATGCATAATTCAATCACAAGTCCCCAAATTGATTTCTAAACACCCTGGAAATTAAAACTGTCTCATTTCCTTTCTGTGGGGATGAAAGCAGCCACATCAAATGTACCCATCATATTGGGTTGAAATTAAACATTCCATTTCCCCATACCTTTACCTGATCCAGATTAGCATGCAACTAAACTAGTTCATGACAGAATCTTCCCAAGTTTCATTTATTCAAAGGCAGGAATCGTTAAAACATGAACTTGGAGGAATAGCTATTGTCAAATTCCTGAAGGGTTACCATACAGGGAAAAAAAACCACACATGTTCTATTTGGACCCAAGAAATAGTATTAGGAAATTATACTTGAACAGACAGATTTCAACTCATTATACAAAAGAATTTTCTACAGTCAAGCAAGGCAAAAAAGAGGTGGTGAGTTCCTCATTACTAGGGACATTCAAGCACAGGCTACACTTAAAAAGAAGTTGTAGGAAAGGCTCAGGCTTTGAATGGTTAGAATAGAATAGCTCGAAACACCTCTTCAGAGTACTTATAAAACAGTGTGGTTTCTGAAGATCTCGATCATTACAATCAGGTATTCAGAATATACAGGGGGGAAAAAATCACCTAGAACAAGTTAATTTTTCTAAATTACTTATCAGTAGAAAATGGCAATTTTTCCTAATTATTTAAAGCAAAAAAGGATAGATGAGTATACTTAACCTAAAACAACTTATTCTTTCTAAATAAAGAGGAAAAGCCTTCAGTTGCAAATGTTTTTCATAGCTCCCTGGAGGGCTAATAACTCTCAAAATATGCCCAGCAGAATCACAATGCATTGGACTTTTCTACGCTAAAATTTCCTTTTCTATTCTCCTTACATCAAAATAATGTGGTATAAATCATTTCATCACATCTTGCAATTTAACACTGCTTTGCACTGACATTACAATGCTAACTTGAAAATCCAAGCCTTACTAAAAGGTGAGAAGAAAACATGTCTCTTATTCATCATTTATCCCTAGTGCTTAGAATAGTTCCTGGGCGTGTATGAGATGCTCAATAAATACATAAACAAATGAACATAGACAATATTCAGATGCATCCAATAATTGCTTCAGTCTGACTTTCTCATCTCTCCAACTAGATTGCTATGGCTTATTGCCCTATGAAGAGGAAAAATGAAATTGGCCCCATATTTCCATTGTAAGGATGGCCAATCTTCAACTGCAGCTTATTCTGCATTGTGTAGTCCAAAGCAGTAATTCCCATGATCTAATAATTTCTTGTCAAGAAATATCCTAAGAGTAGTTCATGTGACATGAACTATTAGGTTTAGACTTACAAATTAAAGCTTGCTCACTATTACAGAATTCATTGATTATGTCATTTTCTTAGAGAAAATCATATATGTACAGAGTTGATGCACTATAATAAATGATTCCAAAACAATCTTAGTGTCTATGTTAATCTCTACATTACCCAGACAAGCTGGAAGCCGCACAGTGCCTACCACTGCCTGGTTCAACTCTCCTGGTTGCACTGCTATTGTTATAAGAAGAAAAACACAATAGATCAAAATTTCTGTTATAAAAGCTTCAGGGAAACTCAGCTTAATCATTTTATTTGCATTTAGTTTTAACCAGGGTCATGTTTACTGGTTGATGGAAGTTATCTATCCTACACTCTTCCTTCGGTCTGTGACTTCTCCTTCCTTATAAGCATGCTCAGGGGTGCCAGAAAAATGTCAAATAAACATCAAATATAACCAGAGAGAAAAGAGAGAGGTTGATCCCCACCAATAATAGAACAAGAACACTATTTAATATTCACTAATGCTTCGTCATGCATGGAATGCTTTTGCGTGTTTCTGGATCAAACAGGTTACTCAAAACCTCCACGCCATGACAGCTGTGATTTTTCTGAGCACTGTCCCGTGTCCGACTTCCTTTTATTGCTGCCAGGAAACCACAATTCAGTTCCCTATACTGACTTAACTGCCAATTTTGAAAGGTTATAGACAATACATGAGAGTCAGGGAGAGTTGGGCTGGCTTCAACATGGCAAATTAACGTGAATAGGTGAGAATCATGAGACTCAGCACAGCTCAAGAGCAATGGATCATGGAGGTGTGGATTTCATATCCATAAACAAATTCTTCAGACTAAAAACTTGTAACAAAAGCCTTCTAAGGAGAAAGAAGAAAAGATTGTTTTTAGAGAAAATAATTTCTTAAAAAACAAAAATGCTTGTGGGCAAATGCTTTGCAGACAATACTTTGGTAGTCATGCCTGCAAGGTGATCAGTGTCTAAATAGACACTGACAGGCTTTGGACACCCAGAAAATGCCAAAGCATTTTGAGCCTTGGGCCAACTTTTAGACCACCACAGTGGTCTTCCCTTACCCTTTCCAGTTTTCCTTGGTGTGCTCTTCAAGAAGGCAGTTTCAGAATAAACAATAGGCACAAATGCCATTACTGCTGGGAAGAAAACACTTCAACAATACGAACCACCATCCCTGACCACAAAACTGTCCTTGTTGACGAGCCTGACTACTGAGTACAGAAAAGCTTGCCATGCTGTCACTACTGGTCTGAATTCTACGGGCCTCAAAGTCTTTCCCAATAAACTCCGTAGTAAAGCTTAGTGAAACCCGGGACACAAATCGATGCAGGCTACTCTTTGAGCAGGTATTTTTGATATTCTGTTGGACAGTACAAAATAATGCCAAACCCAAATAATTAGATCATTCACCCAGGTGTTTTTGTTTTGGTTTATAATGGCGTAGAGGACATTTTATAGCTAAATCATCATGATGGCCTAAACAAGAATCAGTACAACTAAAAAAAAAAATCTTTTTTTTTTTTTTAATCACACTTCTACAAAAGGCCACACTGTGGTTACAGCTGGCAACCCACACTCATCACATTCCTGAGGCCTTAATTGTTGTCCTTGTGCTGTAAAACAGGGGTCGCTAACTGCAGTGTGTGGGCCACGTGCAGCCCACCACCCGTTTGATGGGAGCACGCCACACTCGTGCATTTACGCGGTATCCGTGGCTGTGTTCTGACTACAACGGTAGAACTGAGTGGTGGTGACAGAGACCATATGGTCCACAAAGCCTAAAATATTTAGCTTTTGGTCCCTTACCAAAAACATGTATGCTGGCCTGTTCTAAGAGATGAAAATTATAGTCTCAACAGATAGCTATTTATATATTTGAGAAGATCCAAACAGACCTCCCGATGAAGAAATGAAGAAGAGGAGGGAGCGGAGGAGAAAGGAAGAGGAGAGAAAAGTAGCAGTATGGCTCCCCTGTCACCAGTTAACAGCAGCAGTATAGCGTGAGCTCGCTATAGAATGATCTGGCTTAGCCTCGTAAAGGCATTGGGGGAATCGCCATCTGGGCAAAAAGAGAGGCAAAGCCAGTCCCCTTTAAATGTGCACAACAGAACATCAAATTTGCTGCCAAACCTTTGATATTATGAACATGGGTCTCTCGTCAATCAACAACCAAGACCTTTCTCTCTTAAATCAGGGTGACATAACACAGCTTTATTCCTGCAAATCCCAGGAGGGCCAGGGGCAGTGCTCGCCAGCTGCCCTGACTGGTCACTGTCCCTGGGAAAAGCAGTGAGGTCAGGTGTACCGGCCCACCGCCGGGAGTGGCATGCACCGGACAGGGTCACACGCCAGGGAGCTACTGATGGTGTCAAGGAGACCAGCGAAGTGGCAGAGGAGACAGGCACATGAAGTGAGCCTCCCCTGTGACAGCACTGGATCTCATGTGGAAAGAAGACAATGAGTGGAGCCTTTCCTCTGGGTCTAACAGGTAGGAAAAAACGGGCCAGGCTCTGCCTCCAAATCCTCAAGACAAGGAGGCCCCGATGAGCACATGAGTTGCAAACTGCTCTGCAGTTTTTAGCAAAACTATCAATTAGATCAGTGTTATTTCAAAGTCTAGGTAATGTGCAAATTACACATCCTGCCTGACTCTGAGAGTTCCATCCAAGTATTAAGTCAGACTCCTAAAAAGAAACGTATCTGAGGCGACAAAAAAAAACCATCACCTGGAAGCACTCGCTGAGGTATCTCCAAAAACGCCTTCGAAAAACTGCAATCTCATTTTTGAAGGCTAAGTTAAGAAATAATGACACGTGATAGCAACTCGCAGAACTGCAAAAGCCTCTAATGCTGCTGATGTAGAACGTATGCTTTTCAATGCCTCCTATCTAAGGATCCACGCTATAGAGACTTCTTATCGTACCAGAAAACGTTTCTTTTCCTCAAGGGCTACTGTGATATTTTGTCAAACGGTAAGAATTTCCTAACTTATCAGGTCTTTTTCTTTTATTGCCCTGGTCGAAAACTAAAGGAGTAAAATTCCGGATTTATAATAAAATGATGGTTACGCCCTATGTTCCAGGCACGGTGCTGGGACTGATCATTCGTGTGACCAACACCAACTTCTCGAGACCCCATGCCCTTTCAGTGCCGTTAGGTCAGTGGGAGATAACCCCCTGAAACACACAGCAGCTCTAATGGTAACCTGTTAACCCAAGGGCCCAGCCCTGGGGCACTGAAGGTGCACATCCAGGAGCCAAAGAGCAGTTTCATTCTTTATTTTGCATTTGGAAGAACAAAAGGGACTGTAACTCAGAGTTCACAGAAATGCCCTTCAAAAGGCCCCTTTCCCCTCTCTCTACCCCTCAGCCCCACAGCCATTCCACAGCCCACCAGCACCAAAACCCCAACTTGCTTTCCTTTCCCAGACCCCAAACGCTCTCTTATCCCTCTCCCCCAGTACCATGTAGTTCAACTGAGTTTCTCTCCTAATAAATAAGAAAGAATCTCTGCTCTCTG
Source organism: Lyroderma lyra (assembly GCA_004026885.1). Lineage (NCBI taxonomy): Eukaryota > Metazoa > Chordata > Mammalia > Chiroptera > Megadermatidae > Lyroderma > Lyroderma lyra. The sequence continues at coordinate 41,329 of PVJL010003705.1, read as the reverse complement.
GGAGGAAAAACAATGGTACACCTGAGCAGGCCAGTAACAGACTCTCTGTAGCACGCAGAGGGGTTGTGGGGTGGCGGGAAGGTGTGAGCCTGACACAGGACTATACTGGTCCAGCCTGACAATTACAACGGTCAGAGAAACCCGGGCAGGTGAGCAGAGTGGTCTCAGGAGTGCTCTCTCACAAAGTGACATTTAAAGCCAACATCTGCAGGATGAAGAACCAGCTAGCCACAGAGCAGGAGGAAAGACTACACTAAACAGGGGCCTCAGGGGGGAGAGTGCCCAAGGCCTGTGGTACTCAATCCGAGGACAGCAAAACGCGCACGGGTGACCCCCCCCCCCCGTGGGATGTGGCTGGAACCATGGGCAGGAGAAAAGCCTGGAGGGCCTTCTCGGGTCCTGCTACGCGTGATGACATTACACCAGGTGCAATAAGTAGCCCAGCAAAAGGTTTCCATTGAGAGGGACACAATCAGGTCACCTTGGATGCTTCGTGAAGAAGCGACGGGTAGGGAACGGGCAGGGAGGGACGAGGTTAATTAGAGATGCCCGCGGAAGGCTTAACCCAGGAAGGTGCGGATGAAGGTCACAGACAGAGGTCAAATTTAGTCTGCGGAGACTGGAAGAAAACTGATGGCTGTGGGGGTGGGGAGGCAACTCTTAGGCCTCCGTCTATTTGCAATCAAATACACAGGACTGGGAGGAAGAGATGGTTTCAATGGAGATACCACGAATTCCGTCTTGAACTTCAATCTATTACATATTAACTGAAAAATGATACTTAAAAGAGACAGTACTTAAATCCAGTGGCAACAGCTCCGTCCTTGTGAGATGCGCAGGTCTCCCAACAGAGGCTGGCAACAAGGCAAATGCTCAATAAATATTTGTAGAACGAACGCAATTCCCTCTGGTAATTGCCTCTCTGGTATTGAGAGTGTCTGAGCAATATCTTCAGATTAAAACAAATTAAGTTCGATGAAATACAATTTTAAATTTAAAATGTGGAAAACACACTCAGGGCTTGTATAATACGAACTCTGCAGGAGGTCGGGTCCAAGCCAGCGTCCGTGTCCCGCGGAGCCTGAGTTTCAGGAAAAGCCTTTTGGAAACGTGGTCGTGCTTTCTCCTTTCTTACTTCTGTGGCATGTGTGCTTCTTATAGTGAGTGACCTTAAATTCCTTCCAGAAGTAAATGGGGAATGAATTTAAACCACCACCACCACCACCACTGTGTCTCAGATTAAATGAGATCTGTGGAGTGTGATGGCCAGACCCCCGCCCCACCCCACTCCACCCGGAGAGCACCCCCTTTCAGGGGGTCACCCCTCCTGGGGACCAACAGGGCAGTGCAGCCGGGTCCCGGGGCCCCTCCCCAGCCCTGGGATCCCCACACGCCCTTCTCCTCTTCTCCCACTACCATCACTCCCAGCATTTAACAGACACCTATCCCAGACTAAAGTTTTAGCAGATACTAATGATGGCCACGCTCTCGGGCCTTGGCCGTGCACGCAGCTCTGCACCTGGCATGGGGCGCGCACACAGTGAGGAAATCTCGGTGATAATCACGGTGCCTGCGTCTCCCCAGGGGCTTTCTTTATTCCAGGGAGTAAATCTGAATCATTAAAATTTCAGGAACCAGTCAAGTCAGTGAGAGGACGTGCCAGGCGAAGGGCCTTTGGTTCCTCTCAGTGAAGACTACAAAGGCTGGTTCAGAATCCAACACTGCCTGCCACGTGCCATGAATGCTCTTTCTTCCTGTTGTATTTTCTTCCTCTAACTTGTCCATTACAAAGTCTCCTTATTCTGTTTTCCAATTTCTTTATTTCATATTTTACCCAACTTTGACTCATTGCTGCAACAGTTAAAGAAACTGCCTGATCCTCTAGGTCCTAGTCACGGTGAAAAGGAAAAGAGAAACCTGACTATAGATTTGGAGAACAGGATTTGAGTCCGGCTGCTGACTTCAGCAGCTTCCTGGGTAAAGGACGTCAGTGACGTGACATCCTGGCCTCTACTGCAAATGACGTAGCACTGAGCTTGCACCAATTTGCTGAAATGCTCCTGTAATTGCTAGTCTCCTGAGCTACAAAATGGGTAGGACCATGTTTATTCATTTAAATCTAACAGAATTCCTAACAACACACTGGACGGAAAGGATTTAGGGTAACTATATCCATAGCTTCCTAACAATATTTTGAACACTGCTATAGGCACTCACACCCACATTTTCTGACACCATTATAGAAACTAGCCTAAGCTAATAAAAACATTTGCCATCCTGTGTCACAGGTAGCTCAATGGAATTGAGAGAGACAGTGACAAAAAGCTCTTTTGGAAATAAACAAACATAAGCCCTGCGTACCGATCAGTCTCTTAAAGATTTAAAAGTATTCTGCAGAGCGGGGTCCCCAGAACTGTAGCTCTCAAATGGTATTCAGCTCAATAACTGTTCCAACCACCTCAGGAGGCATCGTCCTACTGTCACTTCTCTCATCGGGGGAAGAAACCTTCCTCCTGCCCCTCCAGCGGGGTCGCGCCTGCTCTTCTCTTTGTTCAGGAGCCCTTACAGAGTTGGCCGAGTCCTGACGTGGTTCGCTGCACATTTTCACTGCTGCAAGTGGTTATGGCCGAAGGAGGTCAGAGAACACGGCTGCTTACTGAGCAGGAACCGGGCGCGCTTGGGGAAGGCAGAGGCTGCGCTTCGGGTCACCCCAGGGGAGGTCACCTGCGTTACTGGGTACGGACTGTTTATTGTTCTTCATGCTTTCCTACGGTCTTTTTTTAACGTTCTAAATTAAAAGCAGTGTTGTAAGCACCTGAAAGGTGATTTGCAATTTTTTTTTAAATAAAAGTGATCCAATCGTCCTATAAACAGCAGAACTGCCATCTTCTGTAAATAGAACTCGCACGCATTTCATCAGTCTTAAGATATCACCTCCCTTGATTTCCCACCAGCCTCCCCCCAGTGCCTCCCTCTTCCTTACAGAGGTTCTTACAGAGGACACCATGGAATGCTCTAGCGGTTCTCAACCTGTGGGTCACGACCCCTTTGGGGGTCGAACGACCCTTTCACAGGGGTCGCCTAAGACCATTGGAAAACATATATCAGATATTTACATTACAATTCATAACAGTAGCAAAATGACAATTATGAAGTAGCAACGACAATAATTGTATGGGGGTCACCACAGCATGAGGAACTGTAGTAAAGGGTCGCGGCGTTAGGAAGGTTGAGAACCACTGCTCTAGGAGGACTTAACGGGGACCACGCCGATGCCAAGGAGCCCAGAAGATGCCAGCCTGGGGACATTTACACAAGGCTGCCTTTCTCATGTACTGCCATGACTGATGCGGGGTTTCCTAGTTCTCTTTTACTCGCATGGCTTATAGAATAAGCATACCAGACCTTTAGATAATGGATTAAAATGCAAAACTCGAATCACAGGCAGTTTTAGGCTTCAGGACTTATCTAGATTATTCTATTTCCAAAGCACAAGACAAGCAAGGGCTGTCTTACAGAGCTGAAAACAGGGCTTTCCTGCATGACAAGCCCCCAAAAAAGGTGGGGAGAGATAAAAATAACAAAATATTCTGATGTTTGAATAAAACTGACCAATTTCATTTTGCCATGCACGGCACAATCCCAGCATACAGAAGTCTTCAACTTCATCTCAGAGATTCTCAAAAAAAAAAAAAAGAGAGAGAGAGAGAGACTGCCACCCTCTCACTACCACCCGCTCAGGCAGTCCCTGGAACTCTGAGATCCAAACAGCCCCTTCCACGGATGTTCCATTTCGGTCAGTGTTGAGGAGCAGGGAAGTCCAGTTCCCCTATGTGTGGCATGGCCATCTTTCTTGTGCAATGATGCATTTATTTATTTTTATTTTTTATTTTTCCATCATAGTTGACATTCAATATCATATTAGTTTCAGGGGTACTGCACAGCAACAACTTTTATGTAATTTATATAAATTACATTTATATAATTTACAAAGTATCCAGTTAGCTGGTACCCACCTGACACCATGCATAGTTATTAAATATTATTGACTATATGCCCTGCGCTATACTTCACATCCCTGTGACAGCTTATAACTGCCAATGGTATTAATCCCGTCACCTTTTGCACCCAGTCCCACAACGCCCCTTCCATCTGGCAACCATCAGTTCATTCTTTGTATCTGTGAGTCTGTTCATGTTTCGTTTGTTCATTCACTTTGTTCCTTAGATTCCACACATAAGTGAGAGCCTATTGTATTTGTCTTTCTCTGCCTGACTTATTTCACTTAATATAACACCATCTAAGTCCATCTCTGTTGTCACAAATGGTAAGATTTTATTCTTCTGATAGCAGAGTAGTGTTCTAATGTCTATAACATAGACCTTTTCTTTATCCAATGTCTACTGATGGGCACTTAGGGCGCTTCCATATCTTGGCTATTATAAATAACACTGCAACAAAAATATGGATGCATTTTTCTTTTTGAATTAGTGTTTTGGGTTTCTTGGGATAAATACACAGATATGGAATTGCTGGGTCATAAGGTGGTTCTATTTTTAATTTTTTGAGGAATCTCTATACTAGTTTCCACGGTGGCTGCACCAATGTGTAATCCCACATGAGGGTTCCCTTTTCTCCACATCTCGCCAACATTGGTTGTTTGCAGGTTTATTGATGATGTGCATTCTGACAGGTATGAGGTGGTATCTCATTGTGGTTTTAATTTGTATTTCTCTGGTGATAGTGACCCTGAGCACCTTTCCATATATCTATTGGTCATCTGTATGTCCTCTTTGAGAAAATATCTATTCCAGTCCTCTGCCCATTTTTTAATTGCATTTTTGGGTTTTTTGGTGTTAAGTTGTTGGAGCTCTTTATAAATTTTAGTATTAACCTCTTATCAAATGTATTGGCAAATATCTTCTCCCATTTAGTAGGATGTCTTTTTGTTTTGTTGATGGTTTCCTTTGCTGTGAAAAAAAAAAAATGTCTTTGCTTGCTGTATTCCCTTTGTTTATTTTTTCTTTTGTTTCACTTGCCCGAGAAGATATATCAGGAAAAAATATTACTAAGAGCAATGTCAGAGAATTTACTGCCTATGTTTTCTTCTTGGAGTTTTATGGTTTGGGGTCTTATATTTAAGTCTTTAATTCATTTTGAGTTTATTCTTGTATATAGCTTAGGAAGGTGGTCTAGTTTCATTTTTTTGCATGTACCTGTCCAGTTTTCTCAATACCATTTATTGAATAGACTGTCTTTATCCTACTGGATGTTCTTGCCTCCTTTGTCATAGATTAAATGACTATATTGGCATGTGTTTATTTCTGGGCTCTCTATTCCATTTTGTGGTGGAAAAATTTGAATCCATCCATACTTCTGTATGTATATACCTGGAAGGTAGTGACTGACAGTGGCCTACAACTACCCATTTTTCATTTCTTCCATAGTAAAAGAACCTTAATTCTTAGCAAGAACAATCCTGCCTGAAATAAATATTGTATTTCCTAGGCTCCCTTGTCAGATGTAGCCACATAACTAAGTTCTAGTCAGTATTATATAACAAGTTTGTGGCATTTCTGCAAAGGACTCGTAAAAGCAAGGGATCACCTTCTGCGGGCTGGAAGGTAGATTATAGAGCTGGAATCCAAGCAGCCATCTTGGACAACAAGATGACCAACCTTGAGACAGAAGCCAAATGTTGATAATGGCACAGAAGAAAGATCTGGCACTGGGTCCCTGATGATACACCCTAGAGAGCCATCGTACCACCCCTCATCTACCTATCCCAGATTTTTTTATATGAGAGGGATGGAACCATCCATCTTGTCAAGTCTTGTATCCAGAATTTAGCTGCCTGATTTATGGCAACTGAATGAAGTATTAACTGATATGCCTATCATACAGTCCAAGTCCATATGCTTGCTCTGGATAAGAAATTTAACTTCCCTCCTCTGCAGAAATGTCTTTACTATCTAATGATTATATAGTTGAACCTAACCTATAAGAAAATACTAGCCTAGCATATTCCCCACAAGAGCAAAGGCTTAAGGTCAGCTTTGCCTTTGCATATTATCACTAACCCCAGCATATTATCCTGTCACTCCAATTCTAACTGCTCAACTCCGAGAGCTATCCCTTGAAACCTCACTAAAATACCACATTAGGTACATGACATAGCCCACTGGGTGGAGGTCACCAATTTCATCGCTTGCATCCAAAACCAAAGGGGTCCCAGCCACTGCATTAATGCCAACTACTAACTTCTTGTGTTTAATTATTGTAATCAATAACAACAAATTGCAAGAACTATAGTAGTATACGAGAGGAGGGCCTCTAATTGTATAAGTCCCAATAGGTACAGTACTAGGATCCTAAACACAAAACAATATTAATAATAGTGATAACAACAGATATCGCTATTGTTTAACACCATACGACTACTGCTTTACTATTTGACTAGCACTCTGCCTGACACAAGTTATCTGGAATTCAAACTATTATTATCCCTATTTTACAGAGGTGTAAGTGAGGCTCTGAGAGCTTAGATAACTTGGCTAAACTATGCAGCAAGCTCACAGCAGTGATTATTGCTGAATCTAGAACTGTCTACAATCTTAAAAATATCCTAGCTACACAAGCCTGTCTCTCAAATGTTAGATAAAATAATTTTAAAAGTCTCTATTTTTTTCACTGCAGAATTACAGTAAAGCAAGCTAATCCTTCCTCCATTTTAGATTACCATGAGCATTAAAACAAAGCAAATAACCCTGATAGAATTTATCTTCAAATGGTAAATAATGCTAGAATACAAATGAAGCAAATCACAAAAAGTATTTTTTCTTAATTCCACATTTTGTTAACAGTTTCAATTTCAGAGTGGCCCATATGTTTCCATAATAAGCCCCTCTGAATCCATAAACATGAAAACTAAACAGTTACCCCTGTAAAGGCATGTTCTCTTGTAATTACATCTCTTCAGGCCATTCCTTTTGAAACGGGTCTGAATTATTTCCCACCCCTTTGTTGAGCTTCCACTTTCATAAAAGGAAAGGACACTGAAAGAAATCAAGCCCTAAAAGCATTCGCTGAATAGGTCATGCAATTTATCCAGGATTCAAACAATAAATGAGTTATAAACAGGAGGCAGAAATCAATCTTTCTATTAAAAATAAGGTGTATGTGTATCATATGTGTGTGTTTATGTGTTTGGGGGATATTTCTATTTAATGTAAAGATATATATAAAACATGGCAATTGCATTAAAAGTTTATCATTAGAATAATTAATATTTTCATGGGCTGCTGAAAGCTAAAGAATTAAAATACGCCCATAAGAAGAAAGTCAAACAAAACGTTAGGGCTCCCTCTTTCTTTTTCTTAAAGAATTTCACCAAAACCTCTCCCCTAGGAGACCCAAGATATCAAGTAGATGCCTAGCAGCACTCCGGCTCCTGGGAAGGGTTTCGGCAGCCTCTGAGCGCATGCTACAAGCATTAGAACACATTTATTGGTAGTTCACTATTCATAACAGATTTAAGGCATAGGGGAAAAAAGCATTTTTAGAAGCAGAAATACTCACAAAGCCATTTCAAACTGTTCCAGCCATTTTTTCTTTAAATCTTTTGTTTTGCAATAAAATTCTAACCCATTTTGTCCTTGGGTATGGATGAGGTAGAAGCCGTAAGACCACTGTTAAAATTAATATTCTTCAGGTTAATAAGAGTCATTCATTAATAGCACCATGTTTCCAAATTCACTAAAACACCACCACACTCCTCCACAAACCTTATCAGCATATGAACTAAGCAATCAAGATTACTGTAGTCCACCTCATATCTACAACAATTTCTATGCCAATGCATATTACCGGCTTGATCATTAAGGCATTAGAGATGATCATATCAGCTGTGACACTGCTAAGTACGTGTCACAGAGTCTAGCTCCTAATCAATTTCTAGAAACAAAACACGTGAATCAGTAAGTTACAGCCCACATTAATGTAATTTCCTTGAATTTTCAGAGTTATGAGTAAATCACAGTTAGTAATTTCCAGGAATTCACCTTTTTATTTTCTTTATCAGTTGTAGGATTGTTGGCTATTTTGTACTGCTGAAGATCTATTATTTCCTTCATTTCATAGTTATCACCTTTCCTTTTACATACAATCACTGCCAAGTCAAATAAGAAGATATGCCTGAGAAAGAGAGAGATAGAGATTGATTTAAAAGGGTTTGGAAGTATGTCCTTCCCCGGTAAAACTTAATTAAACCAACCAAACGTTTTTCCTTTGAGTTAAAGACAAAGGCAGTGTCGCACGCCGAAAAGAATGAGCTGTGTGCCCTGGCATTACCCTTCACTAGATGAATGGCCTCAGGTTACTCTTTTTAAAAAACAGGTGAAATTATAAGAAGAACAAAATGCACACTGCACAGTGGCATGAGAAACGATGTAAGGCATAAAGGGTTGATCGTAAGTACGTTTTTTTTTTTTTGAGTTTCAAAGTTAAACATTTGCAGAATAATATTAATGAAAACAATAGCAGTTAACTGTCTATTGACGTCACTAGGAGTCAGTCAGAAAGCCTTGAGAAGTATGCATCCCTCTCACAAAGCTGGCTCGATTTAAACCCCCAGGACCGTTTGCTGAGGTGGGTATGATGTCACTGCATTTCCCTGGGAAGGAAGCTGAGACTTAGAGAGCTGGGGCCATTTGGTCTGGTGACCCTGCTGGTGAGGTGTGAGCAGAGTCCCCACACGGGTCTAACTGGGGGACCCCTGCTTTCACCCTGTGGTGCTCCTGGCGGTGTAAAGGAGCACCTGAGACACCACCTGACTGGGAGATGAGCGAAATGTGAACTAGAAACATTACGGTTACATTTACATGCTGCTATTTCCCTTCTTTCTTACTGAAAACAATGTAAGTGGGGAGAAAACAAACTTTATAATCCCATCATCCAATACCAATCCTGTATCGTTTTGAAAACTCTCGGTGACTGACACACACCCATTTTTTAAATAATGACAATAATGCCTTCGCATCGCTCTAGCACTTGCATCACTTCAAAGCAAGCCTATTTTCCTGGAGAGGCTGGAAGGATCTTTGTTTCCTGGGAGCTACCTGTGGAGCAGGGGTATCAGGGTGGAAGCAAGAGCATATGCTGCCCCCTGCTGGCTGACTTTCTCTTCCCAAATGTGCCAGAAATTGGCCATTTCGACCAAACGACAACCCCACACGTACCTACTAGGGACACGAGACCAAGCTTAAGCTTCAAGGACTCCACCTACCATTTTCCCTCGAGAAAATCTCACTAAACGGTCCTCCCTTAGACTTCTTTCTTAGGACATTTTGTATTATTTTAGTTATTTTAACAGGTGTAGTTAAAAAAAAAAACTTAAATAACTGTCTTTTGACAGCAGTTACCTACTGTTACTTTACCCCTACTGTCATTTTAATGTGTCCTTTTTGTACCCTAGCTGACACTCCACATTTGCCATTTCCTGCTTCAGAACTTAAATGAGACAAATCAACAGCTACCAGAACAGAGAGGGGAATACCTAGCACAGCTCCGTGGACATTTTTTTAAAAGCCATCTGTTGATTTGTTCCCTTGGCTTTCTTCCTGTGTCCCCCTCCCTCCTTTGTCCTGGAGAAATTGTTTTTAAGGTTATCTCAATCTGCTGATGCTGATTACTCATTTTGAAAGCAAGTACTGCTCCCCCTTCCTCACCTTTCTTGTTTTGTATGCTTGTCTAACGTGGTTATCCGAATTTCACCGTCTCCCTGAGGTCGTCCAAAAAGCAAAACCGGTTGGTTCTAAAATGTAAAATTTATATGTCTCAGTTTTTCATAATCACATAAAAACAGAAAGAAATATTACAGAGGATATCTGCCAGAGACAACTACCTTATTGCATTACCATTTTTGTCATTTTACATTTTTAGCACACTGACTCTAAAAAGCTCAGATCTCTGGGATACACTTTCAAAAACAGTCTGTCCTTGGTCATCCCAGGAGGTATACTGAGACGTTAATTAATTCTCCTTATAACCTTAATGAGCAAGTTAGCTACCACAAGAGAGAAATGGCTGGAAGAATTCAAATCACAAGGATACGACAGCGAGTAATATTTATCGAGCATCCACTGTGTGCCAGCCACTGCAAGAGGGCAAAATGATACAGACCCTGCCCTCGTGGGGCATACTGCCCCGTGGGGGGACATATTCGCAGACGTGTACCATCACAAATGTGCAGCCGGCAGGAGAGCAGGAGGCACGCTGAGCCGAGGGACCTAATTCGGTTTAGGGTGCAAGGATGGCATTCCTGATCTCAGACCTCATGGATAAAAAGCTCCGACTCCGTGATTAAAAATAATGAGCCATTTCCCCAGAGAGAAATAATAAAAACTTTTTAACTACTTATGATCACCTACTATATATAAGGTGCTAAAAGAAAGAAGAACTGACTGAAAATTATCACTAACATCTAGGAAATTACATTCTAATAAAGGAGACAGAAATGTAATTAACTGTACAAGAAAGTATAAAAACAAAATGCTCCTTATCAAAATGGCAATGATTTTTTTTTTTGCAGAAACAGAAAACTCCATCCTAAAATGCATATGGAATCTCAAGGGACCCTTAATAGATAAGACAATCTTGAAAAAGAACAAAGTTGAGGGGGGTCAACACTTCCTGATTTCAAAACTTATTACAAACTATCAAAACAGTGTGACAATGACACAAAGATAGACTTCTAGACGGATGGAAGAGAACAGAACACCCAGATATAAGGCCTCACACATATTGTATATGATCAAATGATTTTTCACAAGGGTGCCAAGGCCATTCAATGAGGACAGGACAGGCTTTCCAACATGTGGTGCTGGGGAACTGGACATGCACAGGCAGAAGAATGGAAAAGGACCCTTACCTTACACTGTATTAACTCAAAATGGATCAAAGAGCTAAAATTTTAAAAACTGAGAAAAAAAAACATAGGGAAAAAGTTTTTGACATTGGATTTAACAATGATTTTTTGGATATGACATCAAAAACACAGGAAACAGAAGAAAAGATTGATCAAAATTCATCAAAATTAAAAATTTTGTGCATCAAAAAACACTATCAACAAAATGAAAAGGCAACCCAGGCAACTCACAGAATCGGAGGAAACCTTGCAAACCAAAAATGTGATAGAGATTGATATTCTTATCAACATACAGAAAGATATATCTATAAAAAACTTCTGTAAGTCAGCAACAACAACCAAAAAAAGCCAACAACCTTGATTCAAAGTAGGCAAAGGCCTTAAACAGACATTTCTTTCTCCAAGGAAGATACAAAGATGATACACAGCAATGAGAAGATGCTGAATATCACTAATCATTAGGGAAATACAAAATCAAAACCACAGTGAGATACCACTTCATACCAACGTGGATGGATACAGAAAGAAACAGAGAGGGTGGGGGGAGAGGGAGAGAGGGAGAGATGGGAAGAGAGGGAGAGAGAGAAGGAGAGAGAGAGACAGAGAGGCAGAGAAAGAGAGAGAGAGAGAGAGAGAGAGAGAGAGATGGTGAGAAGATACTGGAACTTCTGTGCAGTGCTGGTAGGAAAACAATATGGCTCTTCCTAAAAAATTAAATATAGAATTACTATACAATCCAGCAATTCCACTTCTGGGTACATAACCAAAGGAACTAAAAGCAGGATCTCAAAACAGATATTTATACCCCGATACTCACAACAGCATTATTCACAACAGCCAAAAGGGGAATGCAACCCAGTGTCCACAGACAGATGAATGAACTAACAAAATGTGGAGTACATAAAATTATTGGTATGCCAGTCAGTCTTAGAAAAGAAATTCTTCAAAAAAAAAAAAAAAAAAAAAAGGAAATTCCGACAACTGCTACAACACAGGTAAAATCGAAGGCATTATGCTTATGTGAAGTAAGGCAGTCACAAAAAGGCAAATACTGTGTTTTCTACCTATATCCTTCTGTATATTGATAAGACCTCCACTTGTCAAAGTCCCTAGAACAGTCAAATTCATAAAGACAAAGTAGAATGCTGGTTGCCTTGGCTGGGGGGAGGGGAGAGTGGGGCATTAGTGTTTAATAGGTACAGAGCTTCAGTCTTGCAAGACAAAAGGAGTTCTGGAGATGGATGGGGGTGATGGCTAGACAGTGGGAATGTAACTAATGTCACAAAGCTGGACGCTTAAAAATGGTCAGCTTACTCCTATGTATATTTTACTGCAATAAAAGAAAGGAAATGCTCGACAGCTGTCCAGGCAGTGTGCTGTGGAATTCCAGAGAGAAAGGGATGGCGGGGGTTAGGCAACAGATTTCTTTTTGTTGGGCCTTGAAGGAATTGGATAGGAAACAATGGGAAAAGGCGTTCTAGGCACTGACAATATTCTGATCAAAGGCAGAAACACAAAAAGGGTTGGCAAACTGGAGACCCTGCAACCTAGCAGCACGGCCGCAGTGTGGAGTACGTGGGCAGCTATGAGCTGGGCGAGCTCAGGAAAACAGCATCAGGCCAGGTCATCGAGGGCCTCGAATTTCATGCTAAGGGGTGATGTCTGAATCCTGAAAGCAACAGAAACTTCTGACCAGTTTGGGAAAGAGAGCGAACTGAGAAACCCCCATTTTGAAACGCAACTTTGTGAGGAGCTGATCAGAGGCTCCTGTGACGGGAAAGGTGGCAAGAGAAAGACAGGCTCGAGAAGGTTCAGAGTCAGAAGCCGGGAAACTGCTCCACCACGGAAAGCACCTAAGTCCTTCCATTTACCTCTGTTTGCACTGCCCACAGCTTAATCCTGCCCTCTATCATCTCTTCCTTGAAATGGCCTCAACGAGTTGCTGACCCATCTGGCCACTCGAAGGGTTTTCTGTGAGACGTGAATGACTGGAACTCTGACCAGAACTTGTCGTGAGCTTCCTGCTGCATCACAGTCCAGACCTCCATGGCTGCAGGGCGGAGCTCCCCCACCCAGCTCCCCCACTGCACAGCCCGCCTCTCCTCCCTGCCCTAAACTTCCAGCTGCTCTTGCCTTGCAGCTTCGTGACCTCCCAAGCGCTTGCTCATCTCTGGGCATTTCACTTCCTGTGGCTTCTGCCTGGAATCCTCTCCCCCCAGATCTTTGGGCCTCTGGCTTCTTATCCTTCAAGTTCAAGAGCCAAATGACTCAAAGGACTTCTCTAACCATATTATCTAAACTAGGACGTCCCTTATTATCCTCTGTGGTGGCACCCTGTTTGTGGTACTGATGTCAAGATGGCATTGTTAAACCCTCTTCTGACTGTCTTCTCCACCAGGAGACCCCGATGTTCAGAGAAATGGCCCCAATGTCTGGCACATGGCAATCCCCAGTGAATGTACATTAACGAGAACAAATTAACAGGACTGATCCATGAGCATGTACAAGGGTGAGGGAAAGAAAAGAAAAAAGGACTCCAATCTTCAGAATTGAGACTGCTGGGGGAAGAGGCACAGTGTGATGAAAGTGAGAGGGACACGTGATGGCACAATGACATGTCACAGGTGCCACTAGACCTCCATGTGGGAGCTGCCCAACAGGAATCACACACACAAAAAAAAACCTAGAACAACAGAAACTTGAAGGTAAACTATTTTTTCTGCAAAAGTAACTCTCAGGACGTCCCCAGTCTGTGGGTTAGGGGAGAAGGGTGGAATGATAATTACATACCAGGTTTTCTATAGACAGCTGAAACTGTTTAATTTCACGAAGGGTCTCATTGTCTCTCTTCACTTCATTCACATACTGTGCCAAGTCCTACAGAATGAAGACACGGGGACAAAAAGGAGGCATGATAAGATTAGAGAAGAGATGAGGAGTGTTTGAAAGAAAACACATCATTAATGTCATCAGTGGCAAAAGGATACCGTAACTTTTCAATGACGATAAAATGAACGCCCGATCAATCCAAGCTGCATCTCAAAAGCGAGTGAAGAACGTCTGGAGTGCAGGTGGGGAGACGGAAGCCTTGCATTCACCGCACCCCCCAGAAGGGTAAGGATAAAACACAACGATAGAAAGCAGAAGTTGCCACCGTGCAAAACAACAGAAAGGGAACTAGGTCAAGAGAAGGTCAATGCCAAACACCTTAACAACTGACCTTGAGAGAAATGCATCTGACATGGATTAGAATAAGGGCAATGATGGAAGCTGAGCAGGGAGAGAAAAGGAACTGCAAGTTAGACCATGAAGCCAGCAGGACTGTCGTCTGCAGCCAGTTAGTGTCCTGGTTCCTGGGCACAGTCAGTCACGGAGGTCAGCTCCCTTTTGAAGAGCTAACGAAGGAGAAACAACGGCGAGGCACCGAAGCGAGCTCGAGGATGGGAGTGCACAGACAACGCAGGGCGCGTTCCTCATCTTTGAGGTGGCGTTAGCTAATCTTTCCACACTGTTTCCAGCTAGTTTTTAGATTTTCCTGTTTTCTGGGTTCTTTTTTTTTTTTTTTTATTTAACCCCTCTGTCCTCTTAAATTCATCTGCAACAGAGGGGACAGAACCCCGACAACAAATCAGTTCCTACCTTTGTTCTAAATGAAGGTCTGGCTCTTCATAGGCTGTGTCCACACATGACTTCTTTAAAAACTGGACACGTGGCATGACTTTTTAATAATAATAAATAATTGATGTCTCCTGACAGGGTACTGAGATCAGCTAAACCGCTATTCCTAGAATTAGTGGGGTGATCGCATTTTAAGCTATAAAAATGTCAAACCACCACACTGTGTGCCTGAAACTAATACAACTAATAGAATATTGTATACCAAATATACTGAAGTAACATTAGTTTTTAAAAAATAAAATCAGCTGAACAGCAGAACTAACACTGAAATGGACAGAAGAGCACAGGGAAGTAATCATCATTGCTCTGAGCAGAATCTCATTTGCATTTTATTTCTGAGAACATACCGGCTTACATTTTAAGTTAAGGGCAAAAATTTTTTCTGTCAAAGTCCAGCATACTGTGGAAATTGGGGTTTTACAGATTCCCCACTATTTTCAAAACTTCTGCCTTTATCTACCTGCAGTTCTTGATTTTCAGATTTACCTGAAAATAGAAACCCAGACTGAAACCCACGTGTCCCGATGCACAGTATCTAAAAAGGTAAACCTGGCAGATGCCCTCACCTGAGGAGCTAACTCACACCTGTGCTCTCAAGTCACCACCAACCTGATGCTTATGTAAGCCAACAGCTTTTCTATCAGGACCCATAAAAAGAATGTCTAAGAAAAGAAAACCATGATATGAAATCATTCCTGGAGGTTATGAAAGTCGCCATACTTTCATAAATAGAACACAACTTAGTTGAATATACTTCTTGGTTTTATTTGTTTTTGTCTAACAATTAAATCCATGCAAGGGTATCTATTTCAGCTAAAAAGATCCAGCTCTCTCCACCAAAACCAAAACTATACAAGTACTCATATATATTATAATATATGATGATATAATATGTATTAGCAGTTCGTGTGCTATAGTTGTTAGGCAAGATTTAAAAACACAAACAGATTAGTGACCCAGGTGCCTTACCTTCATTGCATCAAGAGCCAATTTCAGGTTTGCCTTCTCTGTGGGATCCGTGGTATGTTTGACCAGTTCCTATTTGGAAGATACAGTTGAGTACTACTTCCATCAACTTAACACCAAACCATAAGAAAAACAATTTCTAATAAACCCTTTTTATCATTATTTGCACCATAATGTGATAAGTCTGATGTCATCAGGCTCTATTTTCACCAAAAATTTTAAAACATAAGAAGATCAACATGAGGAACACCAAGGAGACACCTAAAGAGCCTGAGATGATGGTTAGGAAGATGCTCCTTCTGAAACCAGACCTGAATTCTCCCCCACCACTCCACTGATGCCGTCCCCGTGTGATGAGACCCTCCTTGTTGGCGGAGCTACGCATCTTCCTCATGAGCAGCCTTGGGCTTCCCTACAGCATTGGATTCTGATGGCCGACCCCTCCTTGGACGTCACAGACACCAGGACCTTCTGTTTGTTGCTGTTGTTGTTTGTTGTTCCCCCTACATGTCTGCCTATTCATCAGTCATTCTTACTTTATCTGCGCCTTAGAACGCTATTTCCTAGGTTTTCACCATAGTCTCCTGTGATTCTTACCTTATGTACCCTACAAATCCATCACCACATGTTGCAATGTCAGCCATCCCCTAATGAGACAATCACTCTCAAATGAATGTGCTCAGCCCAGAGCTCGTGCCTGGGTCCCGGACTCATCTGTCCAACTAAATAGTCCTTCCTACCTGGGCATCTCACAAGCCCCTCAAATCCAACAGCTACAAACTTAATGCATCTTCACCCACAATCCTACTCTTGTTCCTATTTTGTTTTACTGAGTGATGGCACTCCATCCCAATAATCACTTAAGCCACACCTGAGAGATATCCCAGACACCCGCTCTCACTATGTGGTGGTGATATCCACCATGATGTGTTCACTTGAAACCAGCCACGACCTTGGTTCAGGCCCTCACTCCTTCTCAAATGTGTCATTATGCTACACTTCTGAAGTCATGACCCTCTGACTTGCAGTCTCTGCTCACGGCATGGATTCACTCTCCTGACATCAGATTCTGTCTCTATCCTATGTAGACTTCTGTGATGTCCACAAAATGCTCAGATTGTCATCTTTACCTCTCAGACCTGCCATTATCTGAATTATGCAAACCTGTCCCAACTTCTCTCTCCACTTCCACCCACACAACCTGTATTTTAGTACACACTAAATTAACTGCAAGTCTCAAGATACGCTCTACTATCTGATCCCATTAGCCATACTGTTTTCTCTCCTTAGAAAGCCCTTCCCCTCTGATCCACCTGTCAAACTCTTATTCATCCTGCATTTTTACTTCTATATTTACTTTTCCTTATTTAAATAATAGTAAATTGTTCTTAAAGTTTCAAACCCCCACTATACAATATTCTAATTTCATAAATTTGTGATTTCAAATCATAAAGCATTTCGAAAATGATTTCCCCACTAATGTATAGTAGGAAGTAGACAGTGTTCAAATTCATACCACATTTATTCAACAAATTTCTAAGCATTAGACAAACTGTGCTTTCAGACAGAAAAAATATTTCTAGAAATTTTATCAATGTGTGGTACCCCAAATAAATTTTTTCCTGTTCAAAAACATCATCATGGGAAAGAATACATTCTTTCTGTGACAATGTGCCCATGCAAATAATAGCAAAATGGAATAATATTTCCTCAAACTCCACATCAGTTGCATAATATAAGGTATGTCTAAAGCACTGCCTTCCACCTGAAAGCCAGTAATCTAGCTCAACAGAGTTATGTTTATGCCACTGTCTGTTCTGTCCTTTTAAATGCATGCCATTGCTTTTACAGGGACTTATCACCCAGCCTTCATTGTTTTCACATTTTCTGCTTATAAGAATGATTCTATATAGATGTGTTAAATGTAATGGCAAATAATTTTTAAAACTGCCTGAACTTTTTACTCTGCGTTATCTTCTCTTCCCTCCTGTCAGCCCATATGTTAGGTATAACATTAGTCTTCAAGTAAATATACAGGTCAGATGCATTACAACCTCAAAGATTTTGTGTTTCAAAAAATGCCTGATCCCATTTAAATCACAGAGGCATAACAGTCCAACTTATGCTCCTCATCGTCATCATTTTATCTCTTGCTTTATTGGCAAGAAATTGCAAATTAGCAATATCTATCATCTTTCTATCTAAATCTGGCAAAGAAACTGTCATTAATATTGCTTTCGCCTTTCTTAGAGGTTTTATCTATGAAAAGACGGGGCAGAAGACCAATCTAAATCAGCTATGCAACTAATCTAACTAACCTTGGATTTGGATTTACTCCTTACAATTCAATTGTTCAAGTTCACACTTTTCTCCACAAAATTTATTAAGGGGGAAAAAAAAGAAAAACACTGCATATTCACAATAGCCAAAAGGTAGAAACAACCCAATTGTGAATTGATGGGTGAACAGATAAACAAAATGTGGTATATATGCACAATGGAACATTATTCAGCCTTAAAAAGGAAAGCCAGGCCAACACATGCTACAACATGAATGAACCGGGGAGACACGGCCAGACACAAAAAGACAAATATTGTGTGATTCTAAATACTTAGATGAGCTATTGAGACTAGTCAAATTCACAGAGACAGAGAGTAGAATGCTTGTTACCAGAGCCCAAGTGAGGAGAGGAAAGCAAGTTAATGTTTCATGGGTACACAGCTTCAATACAGAAAGGTGAGAAAGTTCTGGAGACGGACAGTGGTGGTGGTTGCACAATAATGTAGATGTACTTAGTGCTACTGAACTGTACACTTAACATGGTTAACAAGGTAAATTTTATATTATACGTGCTTTCCCACAATAAAAAATACGTGTATGTGTTGCCTTTTTAAAAATATCATCATGGGAAAAAACATACTTTTGAAATTTAAAATACAAAACAACCCAAGAGGAATTAGAAAAAAAAGGTTTGTTGGATTTCATAAAGGTATAGTCATATTTTGTACTTTTATAAGTCTGCCTAAAGTCTTATAAGTGACAAAAATAGATGTTTCTCGAAAACGGCACCTTCTAAATTCTTCAATTGATATTTGACTGTACCCGAGTTACAAAATAAATTATTATCTTATTTTGGACATGTTTTTAGTTTCATGATGTCTCAGAAACTGATTGCCTAAGTCTTCCTTATTATTTTTTCATAAAACCCAATTTGATTAAGTTGCTCTGAGTTTAGGTCTCATAAATGTTTTAATGCATTTTTAAGAAATAATCAGGGTTTGAATTTTTCTGATTCCTCAGTAGAACAAAAATAGATATGACTAATAATTTTGCGGCTACAGTTCAAGAAATTTAATATACAAGATGTACAAAGCACAGCAGACTCAAAATTATATTTCACATACAGGTAGTAGATCTTTTTTAAATGACATTTCACAAGCATCAGCAGAGTTGACAGACTAATACAGTACGACATTTCTTTGGAGCAGAACTAATGAGTCTCCTGGTACAGCTATCAAATTAAATTTATAAGACTCTCCACCCTCATTAGAGAACTAACTGTAGAAACCATAAGCTTTGGGGTTCTAACAAGAATCACTTCAAAATAAATGTAGTCTTATTATAATTCATTATAGCAGAAAGCAACACAAGACTGTAACACAATTCTCTTTAGTTTATGGTTATAAGGCAAAAGGTCTAATACAATTAACCTGCAAAATTCAGGTATGCTGCCATATTGCGACTCTAATAAATGATTACTGCGAACTACGAAGACTTGGTTGAAGGGATTTTATATTTTATGTCCTTTGTCTTGTTTTTTAATTTTTTTTTTTTGAGCCAGTTCTGTTAGAAGGACACAAAATGTGACTTTGTGGAAGATATGGAATCATCTTTGCTAAAAGGAAGGAAACGTTTCCAGTTGTTCTGTTATTTCCCACTTAGCTCTACTAATAATCGAAAATTGTAAGGGGACCGGGCCCCAAACATGGAGTACCTGGCACACGGTTGATGGTTCATTAATACTGCACTGAATCAATAAATGAACAAATTAACAACAGTTTTAAGTTACTTACCTGGAGGAGAAGGTGATACTTTAAAACACGCTGCATAGGAACGACGAGCAAATCTCGAAGAGTAAATTTCCCATTGTTGGCTCGTTTGGAGCATTCCTAATGAAATGTTTTTGAAAAACGTTTTTTAAAACCTTTGTTCATTTCATCCAAGGGAGTCATAATTCAAATATTAAAAGATGCAAAGGCCATAAACTGTTACTATATAATAAATACATGTCGTTTCCCTTCTTTAACAGGCCTTCTTTCTAAAATGCAGAAAGTATCTTCAATTACAAACCAACAAACAAAACTTGCAGCATTTTCAACTCTAAATATGAATCAATAAGTAGAACTATTTTATGCATGAAAATTATTCTCTGTAGGGGCCCTCCGGGGCCTTCCTCCACTTACCCTCACAGCCCTACCTCCCACCGATCTCCCCGGGGGGGCGCGAGCCACCCACCTGGACTGCCCGGTGCCTCCCCACCACCACACCCTGGTTCACTCAGTTCTCTCCAACTGCCATGTGCTCTGTCCAGTTTCCAACAAAATTCATCATCCTCTTCAAGAACTGTGCTTCCAATACCAAGAGTTATATATACTACTGTACCTTTAATAATAATCCCAATCAAAATGGTACTCTCTGTCTGTGCCTTGTGGGTCTTGTCAGTATTGTTGTTCATAATATCTTCCCCAATCTGTCTTTTACACCACTAAGAGAATTTAGTATTTACTTAATAAATATGTGTTAAACTGAATGAAATGGAATGATTAACTCCAAAAATATGCTAACGCATAAACCTAACAGTGGATTCAAAGTTTTAAAAGACTCAGATTTTATTTTTTTAACCTCACATTCGTCTTTATCTCAGAATATGATTGACTTGTTAGCTCTTGTGACATTAACTATGACTTTGAGGAAGTGTCAAAGCCTGAATTTAAATCAAGTTTGGCAACTACTGGCTATATGACCTTGAACAAGTTGCTCTTCTGATTTTACTATTTCTCATGCATCTGTGGTGTAGTTCAAAAAAAAAAAAAAAAAAAAACAATAAAGTTCTACAAAAGTATCATTATTAGCAGGCAATTTAATAAGTCTAAAATCCTCAGACAGTTGTATTACATAGCACAGACCAAGGAATTTTCCAGGGCAGGGCAGGAGTTGTGTTTAAGAGAATACTCCTAAGTTCACAGTGTATCTCCCTTTTGCCCACACTTACCTTTTCTGGCACATAGAAGGACATATTATCAGGAGCTACAAAGCAAACACCATTAGCTCTAACAACCACTGTGACTTCGTGAGTGTGTGAATACAGATCTTCAGCAAGAACTGAGACACCTCCTGATACATTAGTTCGTGTCTTGTCAATCGCTGTGGTTCACTGGAAGGATAAGTATCGCAACTGATTTTTTGTTTATATAGATTGTAGAGAGTTCTGGATCACGTGTCTCAAATAGATTAAACTGTTACTACTGCTGCAATGAGTGGGTCTCCTCTTCCAACTGCATTTAAGCTCCTTGGAATTAGGTTGTATATTAGACTTCACATGTGCCAGCTTGACACTGTGCTTGACACAGGAATGTTACACATTTAAAATTCACTTTATTATGTTAGGGAAGGCAGTTTAAAACTGTTGGGACAGAAATCAGTTGCCCAAAGACTCAGCAAGTAAAGAAACTGATGCTATTGACATTTCCTACAACTGGGGGCTAGCTACTGAGGTACAAAATGTGTGTTAGTATTGAAAGTAAATAAAGGGTAGAAATGATTCTTCTAATTCAGTCTCATGCTTAGCTCAAACTCCAATTCGAGTAGAGAAGAAAATACAATGGGATAGGGATGAGCCAGCTTCTAGGGCAAGATAGACTTAACCATTTACTCCGTGTTACCTTGGCTCCAAAGTAGAGAAGAAAAAGACAAAAATCCACAAGAGCAAATATAACCACAAAAGAGAAGACATTAAGGAGGCAGAGAGACACCAAGGATAAGGCAGCTTTCTGTCACAGTGAGTATCCGGTCACACACTTCCTCGGCAGGCTCACGTCTGAAGGAGGGACTTCCAGTAAAGAAGCCTGCAGCTCCTCGTCCTGAGCCTTTCAAACTCCGCCTGAGTGCCTCTCATTCCCCGAGACTGACCGAGGCTGCAGAAACTACGCACCTACAGTCCCAGAGTATAGTCATGGGGCAGGATTTTGACAGTGACTCTGAAAGAAGGGACAGAACATTCAAAAAGGCTGAGAATATTATGGAGGGTTGATTGACAACTTGCTGACTCCTGTCTTGAGCCAGAATGTTATATCTTTATTTTTAAAAAGCAGCTTTGATGGTAGCTCTCTTAGGAATTAGTTGTGTGAATGATAAATTGATCTCACCATCATATTTTAATTTGAGTTTAGGAGGCTTATAGGCTTAGGAGGCTCTATTCTCCAAAGAGGAGCAGGAACCCTGTACAAACAAGGTGGTCAGGGCATTATTCAGTGGTGACGACCCATCCTCAGGCATAAGGCCTGCATCACCTGAGGATTGTAAGAGGTAAGGAAAGAAGGTCCGTGGTACAGATAGCGTTAGTACAGTTACTTGGTAGCCCGTGGACGTGAGAGCTTTCTCCCCTTGGTGGGAGTTCGAAGTTATGAAATCACACCAGATGTGCCAAGGCAGGGAAGGGCCTCTTATTTTCCCTTGTCCATCACCTGACCTCACTGCTCCACTGAACAAAAGAGCAGCAAAGGGGCTATCAGAGAGCTAATGAAGCCACACACAACCACTGAAGAGCTGACTATACATATCTCCACCGGAAATGTAAGGACATCCAAACACAGGAATAACACATTAGAGATGATACCGCGTATAATGTATAAATAATCATTTTCCAAAAGTTCTTTGAAAGAGCAAACTCTACTTGTGGGAAAAAAAAAAATGATGCTCAAAAAAAAAAAAAAAAAATGACAACACAGTTTCCAGACTTCTTTTCCATTGTTTCTACATGTCCTGTTGCCACTGGCTTTCTCGCCATTTTCTCACACTTTCTCAACTCCTCTAGCCAACACATACCAATTCTTCCCGAATGTTCTCCATGGAATCTCATCTGCCAAGCCTCACCCCCGATGTCGTTCTCCCTATACTGAAGTGATCGCCAGGTCTGGCTTACGGAGCCCTGTCAATTAGTGCTTGTCACATAAGATGTAATCTTATCATATTTGTGTCTGTCTTGTCTTCCTTCTTATGGATGAGAGCAAGGCCCTTTTTATACACCTGCCCCTAAGCATCCTATATTTTTAATCAACATTTTAAATCTACATATACATTATCTCCAATGTATCTTACTCATCCAACACCTCTCACTACCTAGGTGTCCTGAGCAAATTACTTATAATGTCTCTGAACCTCACCTTTCTCAGCCGTAAGATAAGAAAATGAATTGTGTATATCTCACTGAGGACGAGAATCTACTGATATCATGCATATAAAACACAGAGCCACAGTCTCAGATTGTACTACCACTATTACCACTGCATTATCTTGTAGACAGCTATCTACTAATGTATTTTATTAAATTGACATGAAGTTATACTTAGCGTACACGAGGAAATCTCTTGCTAAATTGACCATGAAAAGGAATACTTTTA
Source organism: Lyroderma lyra (assembly GCA_004026885.1). Lineage (NCBI taxonomy): Eukaryota > Metazoa > Chordata > Mammalia > Chiroptera > Megadermatidae > Lyroderma > Lyroderma lyra. The sequence goes on along the minus strand of PVJL010003705.1, from coordinate 18,082 downwards.
AGTTTATTTTACTTTATTTCATAAACAAACAAAAATGAACAGTCACCTCTAATTTCAGTTTGACATCTTCTTTTGTCTTAGAAATGTAGTCTAAACTGGAGATGGCCGACTCCACGCCACTGCAGTACTGCCCATAAATAACCAACCTGAAAAGGAGAAAGAGAGAGGAAGAAATCTGCAGGACAAACAAGCAACAATGTAGAAGGGGAAAGAGGCAGAACTTCCATCTATTTGAAAACACAGTTAGGGAGAAGCAAAGCAAATCTTACTTGTAACCCCACCCCTCTCACCACCTTGGTGGCCCTGGGCTAATTACTCATAGTCTCTCCGACCCTCAGCTTTTCCATCTCCCTCTAACACACACCACACATACAGTAATGAAGGTCGACCATGCATTTATGGTATTAGAAACACCTGGTTCTTATTTCTGGATGGGATTAATTCCAGGAAGATTTTTATAGCAGGAAGAGCACCATTACAAACTGGCTTAATGACTATATATGAGGGGTACAAAGATATATCACAGAAATTTTTAAATTTCATGTCTAATCACTATGTTGTATACCTGAAACTAATATGTCAATGGTCATTGAAAAATAAAATTTTTATAAGTTCTTTTAGAGGTCAAAGTTTTACTGTGTATTCACACTCAGAAACCATTTTATTTGATGCTACACTTTATTGCAATCACTACTTACAACTCCATGCATTAATAAACTCCCTATTACTCTTCAGTTAGGAAAGTGTATTATCAGAGCAGTGGGAGTAAGGGACCCGAACTGTATGAACAGAAGGTGTCACATGGCACAGGAGCTGCTTCGGGAGCCGTCTCTGGAGTAATGCAGACAACCTGCCAAGAGGCTGAGGAGTTTACCATTTCTATTAACTCTCCGTTAGAAAAAAAACTACTAAAAAGAGAGCACTACATTTTAAGCAAAATTCACTGGTACTTTAATTCATGTTAGTTATTCAGATTTTTTTTTTTACAAACATAGTAAGGGAGACTGACTAGAGCTGTAAATCATGGACTCCAAAATAGAGAATTACAAAATATTAGAGTTGCAAAGAGCACTGGGGACCAGCTAATCTACTCCTGATAATTACAGATGGAGAAAAGGGGCACAGAGAGTTCAAACAACTTCCTGAAATCTACAAAACTCAAAGGTGTAGGGATCTGTGAAAAGAATCTGTACTGATTTGCGATGCAAAAATATGGATCCTTTCTTCTTTTTCTTTCTTTTTTTATTTTTCTGATACATATATACAGCTCAAGCTACCACCCAGAGATTAATTGTCCCATGTTCTAGTTACTGCCCAGTAGTCATACATTAATGAACAGTAGTCATACCTATTTATGAACAATTTCAATACCAACGCTCACAATAATTACAAACAAATAGCAGCAAAATTATAAATTCAGAAATTACCTTTCCTTGTAGTTAATGAAAATTTGATACAAGTTCTGGTCGTTTTTATTTACAATGGAATCATGAATTTCTTGCATTAGGTTCCGATGAACTTTTACAAGTTCCTTAGAAAAGAAAACAGTGTCAAAGAAAATTAGAAATCAGAGGCAAAGAGAAAAAAGAAAAATCACCTCAAACCCAGAATCCCTCTTGTTGCTAGATTTGCCATTCAAGGATACACTGAGTGCCCTCAATATATAAACCTGCTACCATCAGTAAAGAAAGGAGGAAGAGGAGAGGGAGAAAGTGGGGGTACAGGGTGGAAGGGGAGGGGAAAGAAAGAGGTGGGGGAGCGAGCCCACGTGCTTAGGAAATGGCAATTTCAGATCTGACTTGAAACGTCAGTGTTCTGTGAAATAAGAAATTATTTCACTAGTTATTAAAGGCTAACTAATTCCTTGTATAAAAAATACATACAGCTCATTTTCATTTTGTAATCATGTTCAATTTTTAAATAAAACTATCCAAGTGCTTAATGTTTTATTGAAAAGGTAAGTAATGATTCATGTCCTCGGGACATAAAAACGCAGGTCTGTCCTTTGGTCAATTAGTGGCATCCCGGTACAAAGCTAACAACCATCAGATGAAATTACTTGAAACCAGACAACTCGTGGCATAAATAAGGAGCAAATAAATTGTACTAGGCAGTTTACCACAGTAGCTCAAAAGTCAGAGTTCCACATTTTTCCTGATAAGCAGGTAATTTTCAGTCAGGCAGTAAATACATGTCACAGCCAGGAAATGAGGAAATTCAATCAAGGTGCCAATTCTCCCATCATCTCACCCCTTGTACCTTAGAACACACTGACTTCCCAGCATGCCCTTTCCTGAGGAGGGCGAAAATGAAACCAGAATATGCTGGCCCTGTCATTTTGTCAAGGAGCAGAGAAGGGCCACAAGAATAATGACTGTCAGATGGGTCCTAGGTTACAGTGACTGTATTTAGGTGGTCCAAGATGCTCATCTTCCTAGAAGGTGCAGTTTGTTTTATCCCAAATGTCCATCTGATATCGTGACCTTTCTCTTCCTGTTAGGTTACAAATCAATGAGAGTGTCTCCATTTGTCCAAAATCAAGGACAAGGACAACGTCCCACAGCTAACCAATCAACTGGTGCATGTCAACACTGAACATCACAGAATCAAAATACAAGGGCTGTCTGGAAAGTCCCAGCCATGTCATTGGAAAAAGAAAGGCATTTATGGCTGGAGTGTTTCCAGACAGCCCTCGTATAAGGGACCATTCAGGTGACACAGGCAAGCCTGTACATAAAAGCTTACTTGTTGTATACAGAAGCTATACCTGAAAACCAAAGCCAGTTCCAGGGGTGCAAGAATTTGTATCTTGCCCAGTAGGACCCCACTTGGCATAGCATTTGGCTCGTTTCTGGATAGATATCCTTTTAGGATTCTAACACACCTATAAGATGCTCTGAAATTTAAAATGCTTACATAAATCTATAAAAAATAAAAATAAAATAAAAGCTCCTCGCTAAAATGTTAACTCATAAGGAAGTAGTCTTTCAGAAATAGAAACCAAGACTGATACAATGGGAAGCCAAAAAGAGTGACACTGAGAAAGAGGAGGAATGGCAGCAAGTAGAGGGGACGGATGGAGTCAGGACGGCGTCTGTGAGACAAGTGGACGGGCTGGAGGGCGACAGTACAGAGAGCGGGGCAGAAGGGGACATCCCACAAGACCGAGAGACAGGCGCATCGGGGTTTCCTAACTGCGAGACCTCGTCATGACAGGCAGGTATCACAGGGATCCTCCCCATGGGTGCTCTGCATGCACTTGGAACGACTTTTGGTTAAAGATACTATATATCAGTTGTTTCTAGAAAATACAGCTATAAGAACCCAGGAGGCAAACAATGGGGTCAAAATTCTTAGAGAATATAGGAGAATATTAAAATACAAATCTGGAGTTCAGTAAGAAAGTGAGAATTTTATAGAAGTACACCTTGATTTTAGCTCACATATTTTTACTTACAGGAATGTTGATGAATACGGAATCAAATTCTGGTGCTGTCAGAAATCTTTTTAGTGGTGCCATGAAATACTACCAAAAGAGAAGAAAGGAGTAATAATTAAGCACAACTTATCCCAATTTATATAATAAATTTTTATTAACCAATATTTATTGAAAGTCAATTGTCAGTATTATGAATACCAAAAAAAAAAAAAAAAAAGGCAGAAACTATTTTCTCTATCTTAAAGCTTTTACACATAAACAGAGAAAGAAATACAAGCTAATACATTTAGAGCATAAAATAAAAGGCTTAGGCAATCAATGCTTTGGAAAGTAAGAAAAAATAGAATACCACTGACCAAATTGTGAGAAGATGGCCACATCTTGGACACATCTTTGAGGACTGATAACAAAATATCCCTCAGATGCTTTGTGGAGATTCTAGATCCCTGAAATCAGTAACCCGCTTATGCAAGTTGTGGATCATTCCCCTCTGTCCTGGAGAATTTTAGTTCCTGGTCTAACACATCTCTCCATTGCTGCTCCCTTCTTCTTTCTCGGCAACCTCAGTTTCTGTACAGATGATCTTTCCAATAGCCTGGCTATTGAACTTTAACAATCTTGAACTTTAACAACCTTGTGCTCCATTCTAGCTCAGCTCCCTACTCCTGTGGTCATGTTCCAAGAACTTGTCATTGTCAATAACTGCAAACATTCCACAGCACTAATTTTAAGCAATCAACTCTGATCACTACCTCCTACCTTTGTAGCTCTTTCCTTCAAAGATTCCTCAACCCCATTGGGTCTACCAATCCACTGACCATCCGCCATCTCTCATGGCCTCACTTCGCTCCTTATCTAGTTTACACATTTCACAATCCATCATCACTTCCCTGCGTAAACTCTCACCTCTTCTTCTGTTATAGTGTCCTGATAAAAGAAAAACCCTGGTTAAATCCAGTTTACCACATATTTTGTGCCTGTACCTAAAAAACTAAACATGATCTGTGTTCATAGCATCCGTAATGATAACAGCCCAATCTATACATCAGCCCAGCCTTTCCCATAATGCCAAACTCAGGTATCTAACCTCCTCTCCATTCCTGTCCTTGGAAGTTAACAGGTATCACAAATACAGTAAGTCCCAACAGACCCTGGTTCCTAAACCCGTCCTTCCCCATCTCAGTCACCTTCTTTACCATTCACACCATCACTCATGCTAAGCACCTGGCATTCCAGGTTGCTCTCTTTCCCACACATCTTTTACCTAATTCTTCATCAAAGCCACTTCACTCTACCTTCAAATGCATTCAGCATCTGACCACTATGTACCAATTCTACCAAAACCACCATTTTCCGTCAACTTGATTACTGCAAGTCCTTCTACCTTTTCTGCTAGTTTTCACCTTCGGCTGATAAGAGTCAGATGAGCCGTTAAAAACTTACATACAGTCCTGTTACTTTTACCCCAGATGCCCTGGCTGTAAGCCCAATGCTTGTGGATGTCCCTGCGTGACCAGCTGGCTCACCAGCGCTCTGACCCCCCACCGCTCACCTGGGCTCGCTGCCTCGGCCACCTGGACAACTGCTGTTCCCTAAAGCAGGGGACCCCGGTGCCTTCCCCCAGCATCTGTCACCTCTGAGATACCTGTATCGCTTGCTCCTTCAGTTCACTCCGCCCTCTGCTTCAATGTGGTCTTATCACAGAAACCTTCCATGGCCACTGTCCATAAAGTAATGCCAGCCTCTCCTCCTCACTCTCAATCCCATTCCTCTGCCTGTGTCTCTTCAGAGAGTTTATTATCAGCTGAAATACTTTAAATTATAAACCCTCCTGTGACAGAGAGTTCCATGAGAACCAGAGTTTTATTGTGTTCACTGCTATAGTCTCAGTCCCTACAACTGTGCTATTCAGATACTGAGAAATCAATAAATAGTTTTAGAGTGATGAAATCTGCTTTGAGATCTTTAAATCCAAAGTCTAAAGAAAATTCGAGTACGCACACACCATAGGAACCTGGGGTCTAATATATTAACCATATAAGGTAGTATCTACGCATCAAGAATGATTGATACCTGACAACTTACTTTTTCTATGGACTCCAATGTTTCTGTATATTTTTCTTCTGTTTGCTTAATTTCTGCTAGGCAACAACTTCGTATGTCATTTTCTGGGCATTTCTGAAATTAAGAGTTATCAAATTAAAATTATTTCATCCATTTATATATTAATCGCTCTGGTAGTAGATAGAGATCAAAATTACTGATTTTCTTAAGCTTTCTAGTCTAACAAAACGCATGACTGAAAGACACATTTAACTGCACTTGTGAAGTAGCCGTGCTTTTTTTAACTTTGAACAATGTAAATGAAAAGGTTTTAGATAATAAAAAATAAACATGTGAGTATAGACACTCTTTTTAAATTGAAACTTCTCTTTTCCAATAAATGTTATTGAATCTGGAAACATCACAAATGGTCTAATACAGTTTTCTTAATGTACAGCACACTTTACCAGTGCTATAGAAATAACTGCAAAGATAATAACATGACATTTGGTGAGTAAAAATATGAAAATATATATTTAAGCGTTAACATCTGTGTGTTTAGCCATTTTCCTAAGTGTTTAAGACTGGCAGGAGTCCAACATGAAGATCAAAGATTTGGAGATCAGAAAGAATTGGGTTCAAGCACCAGTTTTGCTCTGATTAGCTTGTTATTGTGAACAAGTTACATAATTTCTCTACATCCCAGCTTTCTCATCTATAAAAGAGAGAGAATTCCAGCAGCAACTCCAAGGAGCTAGAAATGAGATAACCTGTTAAAGTACTTAATCCCTCAAGGAGCACACAGGAAGGACGCTGTGCCTTTAAATTATTATTACTAGTAACTCTGTCCCATGTAAAGCAGCCAGTACTGTCAGCTGAGTAAAGACAGGAGAGACACTGAAGAATCTGCTGGCACCCAAAGCAGTTGATAATCAAGGAATAAATACGCTGTCACCTACAAACACTCTTAAAATGCTGCCACAGGTGTCCCATCAGCACATGCAGTGGGTTAAAGCACACATCCACTACCTTTACCAAACACAGCAAGGTAGCTTGTTGCCATCCTGAAACTGCTGCCCCTTCTCTGGGACAGGGGACAGCCTGCCAGCCTCTTATCAAATGTAAGAGTGCAGAGAAAATTGAGAAAATTCATCAAAATACCAAAGGAGCCTAAACCACCACCCAGTTGAGGAGTAAAGTCTTTGTATAAAGAACGACTATATTAATAAAGCCTAAGCAACTGACATTTTTTTGTTTCAAATTATAGATGACAAAATGATTCAAAGTACATAGTTCTTCCTGAACATTTTAGGTATGTTCATGACAGATAAAGCTTTATAGGTTCATACTGATTCTGACAATATCTGAAAGTGAGTTGATAAAAGTAGTTAAAATGCCAGGAGACTGACAATAAAACAAACAAACAAAAACCTTACATCAACCCCTAACAAATATGAAGAAATATTCCTTAACATATATTTTATGCTACATCAATTTTAAAGATTTACTTGCCTTCTGAGAGAAGATTTCCTTTCATAACAATACAAGTTCATGACTCCCTAAAATCATGTTCTATGCTCTTCTGACATGATTTAGCTGGGGGATGTGTCATTTATCTCTCAAACTTGGTTTCCTTACTAGTAAAATGAAAGGATTAGACCAGAGATGCCCCGTGGTTGTTCTAAACTGTAAAATGCCATGTTTTCTATGCCTCCAAATGCAGTAACTAGTCATGAGCATGTAGCTAGAACTATACAACAAGGTAAAAAAGAAAACAAAAAACTATTCCAGCACAAGTCACATAAATGAGTCTTTCAAATCACCACGTTCCCCATAAAATACTCAGGGACTCAGAAAGCCAGGCAAGTGAAAGTCCTACGGGCTGATGCGCTTCCTCCGCTTTCATTAAGTCCTCGTAGACCTCTCCACCTTCGTCTTCCCCGTAAACACAGTCGTAGAGCCCTTCTTCATCCTCCACGTGGGCTTCACTGCAACAAAGGGGGCGGTGTTCAGCTCACGTCTATTAGGCCATAAATGCAATAGGGAGAGACAGCTTTGCTGGATTTGGGTAGAAAATCCAGAGAGGAAACAAAACGGAAGGAGTCAAAGGCTGGCATAACCACCCTGCCCCACTAATAGGAGCAGGACAAACACCAACCAAACCCAACAACGGTGACAGTGACAACAGCATCCGCTGGGCATTTACACAAGCACGTAAACAATCCCTTTGCATCTATTATCTCAGCCCGCCCAGGCCCGCACCAGCTGTGTTATCAGGCAGACGTTATTATTTGATCCACTGTAGAGACAAGGGCTTTGAGAGGACAGTTACCCCGATAACACAGCTGGCTGGTCCCTGGCCAGGCCAGGCGTTACCACCGAGTCTGTCTTACACTGAGTGCTTCCACTGCCCTGTCTCCATGTTCCAAGGCCTCAGTCCCGCCGTCTGTACTAAAGGGGAAATCTAGAGAAGACGGGAGTTTGGGAGGATCCAACACGTTATAAATACTCTTTTTAAAGCATCGGTTCCTGCAGGCCATTCATTATTGCCAGCATTTCACGCAGCTGTTTTCAAACCATGTTCCTTCAAGGCCACTCGGAGGGCACCCACTGGTCCCCGCTTCGGCCAGATTCTGCCTTTATCTGTTTTATTTGTATTTTGTAAAGAAATGGTCCTAAGGCCACAGGGCACTTTTAAAAGCCATTTAAAATCTTTTGATCTCCTGGTGATTGAAAAGTAACTTCTGTTTTCAAAGCTTCCATCAGAACTCACACAGTGACCGATGCACCTTTCCTAAATCCTTCGTGGAAGATTGTAAACCTATTCAAAGCTGGAATGGCTGGCTCTGCCCACCACCTATTCTGTTAGGACATCTTAATTTTTCCTTTCAGTTGAAGACTTCTATAAATGCCTTCTCTTAACTAATAATGCCAAAGAACTGAGGTTAATAAATTTAGATAAATTAGAAAGAAGCATTAACATCTCTCTATAAAAGAAATGCAACTCCTTTAATACTGCCAGCCATCATTTCCTTTAAACCTGTACAGATAGAACATGATAAATGGGTATAAAAATAAAAAACAGAACACTGACTGCAAAAGTCACTCTGCAACTTGGGGCATTTTTCAAAGTAGGTGTAATCAGAAAGTTGTCTATGTTCGTCACGAAGGATGATTTGGAGGCATTTGACAGAAATGAACCGAGGAAGAGTGACCTGGTATAAGAGAAGCTCCGGAGAACTCTGCTCTGAGAAAAATGCCTTCCAGGGCTACCCGTCCACCCACCCACCCACCCAACAGACATTTACTGTGGACCTCCTGAGTGCCGGATGCTTCCATGCTAAGAGTGCACAGACCAAGGCGATCCAAGGCCTCCCCAGTCCAGTGTGCAGAAGGGCACACAAACACATAATTCTCTAAATGCAACAAGAGACGAGCCCAGCGTGCAGGAGCTGAGAAAAGAGGAAGAATGACCCAACTCAGGCATTCAGGCAACGCTTCACAGAAGACACTCTATCTGCCTCCCTCTGGAATGTATTTATCAATCTACTCAATAGGTATTGCTAGATCAACACTATGTTCCAGGAGAGGTAGCTGCAGAGCAGGCAGACACTGTTTCTTCCCTCAGAGGGGACAAACTGAATGATAAGGCGGGGACAGCATTCCAGACAATGGCCACCAATGTCTGCAAAGGCAGAGAAGTGTGAAGAGCCTGGCAATGTGAGAAGGGGCATCCCGTTCAGGGGGGTGGGGTGAGTGAAGGGAGCTCCAGAGGGCAGAGTTGAAACTATTGAACTCCAAAGGCTCGACCTTACCTGGGCATCTAGGAATCAACAGTGGGTTTTACATGGAGGTACTCTGGAGGAGGCGGGAAGATATGCAGGGAGACCAGTAAGCCAAGAAATGAAAATACCACTGATTAAAGATATTGAGAGCCATAACTAAGTCAGGAGAAGAACAGAGACACTTAGAACACTGGGTCAGTGAGCCAGCCAAACTCGGTGACTCATCAGAATTAGGGAGAGCGAAGGAAAGAGGAAGGATGCCGCTCAGCCCTCTGCTCTGGACACCAGGGGACACGGTGAGCGCTCCCGGCAGCTGCAGAGCTTCCATACGGAGGGGCTGAGGCCGGCGACCCAGCCCGAGGTTCTCCATCGAAGCAGAGGCTGCTCAGGAGGAAGACAGGCCGGGAAACCCACTCCTCTGGCATTCCCAGTCCCAGCTCTCCAGCCTCTAACCCCGCCTCCAAAAACCTCCCTCCTCTTGCTGAAGTCTTAACTACCTCCCATAAGGGTAGAGACACATCAGGTATAGAGTCACACCGATTTTTCTCTCAGAGTGGTAGATGGGACACACACGCATGCGTAGGTACGCGCGCGCACGTACACACACGCATGCGTAGGTACGCGCGCGCACGTACACACGCGCATGCGCAGGTACGCGCGTGCATGCGCGCGCACACACACTGAGACGGGGCGGAGCGGTCTGGGTTTGTTATCCAACACCACGCTAAAGCTGTTTTCCTTGCTATCAACTGTTGGGCAGTAATTGCTGATTTGCAAAAAATGGAAGCGAGGGAGGGAGGGAGGAAGCTGTGATTCTTCAGTTGGCCAATAAATCTACAATCTCCACTCATCTGCCGGTGTGTCGGGCCACCGATCGCGGGTGCGTCTGACACCCTGATCACCCAGGCAAGAACACGCGGGGCCACTGCAGAGTGCGGCCCCCTCACACGCCGTCCATGCCGCCCGGCCCCTGCCTCCCCCCACGTGAGGAGGCACGGTGCCCTCTGCAGCCGCGGGAGCACCCGTGCTTGTTCCGGGGCTTCTCTTTGGGTGGTTCAGCCCCAAAACTTAGAGTTAAGTATAGGAGCCCACAGAGATCAAAGCAAAGCTACGACTAAAACTCAAGCTACCATGGCAACCCCAGCGCAGGTACTGGCAGGCCTACGCCACACCTGGACCTTCGGCCACCAGATGGGGAGTTGGCGCACTCTACCTCGCAGAGCACGAGCTGGTACCTCAAAGCAGCCGCGCAGGGAGCCCATGTTTTCTCCTCACCTAGCGAGGAATGCATCCCCACCAGATCTCTCCTGACACCAATAGAAGGAGACTGGCGAAAACCACAACAATTAGTAGGAATAAGGGACAATTGATGGGAGTTAAGAAGGAACTTCAAAATGGCACTAGAACTAATGAACACATTCCTCCTAATACTTCAAAAAAATCTATTACCAGTAACCTTATAGACGCCTTGGGAAGACAGCAGCCAATTCAATGAGACAACTGCCAACTATCTTGCTTAAGATGACTGAGTTCTTGGAGATTTTAAGAAGAGGTAAGAATATGTTCTTAATACACACTTCAAATGTAAGACTTCCAGGCCACCAAACACCACCTACTCTGGGAAGAGCTGCTGGCCTCCGTGGGGCTCCTGTCAGCGCTCCCCTCCTCCGCGCCCCCACAGAAGGTGCTCTTCGGGGAGTCACTGCACCATGAGTAAGGGCCTCCACTCCAGACTAAGAACTGTCTGGGTTCAAGTCCAATGACTACTCTGTACTAGAGAAATGGCCCTCAGCAAGTTACTTTCCGAGCTTCGGTTGTTTTCCTCTGTGAATGTGAAGATGCTAATAACTGCCTCATTGCGTGCTATTATAGTACATGAGCTTATGTGAGTGACATGGTTGGCAAGACATGGGCCCTCAGTAAGCTCTTAGGAACTGACTGGATGGCTCCGGCCTGAAGCATAATGCCTGGCAAACAGTAGGCGCTTAATGCAACTTTGGCTTATTCATTCAGGAAACAGGTATTTACTTAGGACCTACTGTATACCAGAGACTGAAGTTCTAGGAAGATAGCCAAGACCAAGGTCAAGTCCCTGACCTCACAAAGCTGACCTTCATGTGAGGAGATGGACAAGAAGTGAAGCAAACAGAGATTGTCTCAGCCAACAGTAAGTGCCATGAAAACAGAGCAAGGTAAGGGGTGGTGACCACCGCAGATAGGGTAGACAGGAAGGCCTCTCTGTAGAGGGACGTCCGAGCAAAGAGAATGGTGAGGCATCAGCCCAATGAACAGAAGGGACAGCAAGTGTTACTGTCCTAAAGCGAGAAAGCTCAGTAAGTGTGCTGATGTATTACAACGGAGAAACGAATGAAGCTCCACAGGATTTGATCTCTCTTGGAGAATGATCTGTTTCTTACAATTCTTTGCAAACCTGCCTGATCTTTGTCGTGAGTTCCTTGAGGAGTGAGAATCATGTTTTGTATTTATTTGTAACCTGCACAAGTCACTCAATCAGGAGATAATCGGCGGCAAGGACCTATAATAATAAAGCCCAGAGGGATTCTCTGTTCAGAATAAAAACCACCTAATGAAACATCCCTGAAAAACTCCAGCCCCCACCCATCACACCCCCCCTGGAACTCACAAAGCACGCACCATCTGTTTGAGGACTCCATCTCTCTTTTTAATTGTTCCTTAAGTGTCTCATTCCAGCTTTATCTACTACCTCTGCCTTGCCTTTGAGGAACTTCCAAGTTTTACTTCATGTGTTTTCCCTCCTCCCGGGGGCTCGCACACTGTGGGACACAGGACAGGAACCAGCAGCCCGTGGAAGTACATTATCTTGTGAAGATGGCCACTACCAGTTTGAGGTTAATTCTTGCATGCCTAAATCAAGCCACTTTTCCCCTTCAGCGAACTATCTTAACACCCATAGTTAAAACCCCCAAATGATGCAAAAATGTTACTGGAAATGCTCAACATACTCTATTAAATCAGGAAGGCCTTTGTAGATGTCTTCATCATTAATGCTTTCTTCTGTGGGGAAGGGCCTAGAAGGAAGGGAAAAAAGGGGGAGATGAATGAGCAACATCGGGGCTGGGTATTTTTAGCTGTCGTTAAAGGTGTAAGCTCGTTTGCTGCCACGTGGTCAGATCAGTCACCAGCCATAGGGTCTGGGGCTTCTCCCCCAAAGGATGGCGCTGGCTAGGGCCCCACTGGGAGGCTGTGGCACCTGCTCCCCCAAACCAGCACCAGCAGTTCTGCAGGTCACCGCAGTCTGTGAGCGGCTGGGGGCGTGCTGTCGTGCTTAGCTGATCTCCCATTAGCCATCCCTGCGGGCTCACCTCACCGCCCCCACCGCAGCTCCCGGTTCAGAGACAAGTGGCCACGCTCAGGCCCTTGCCTTCCGCACCAGCTCTTTGCATTTACAGATCCCGATGTGACAAACAACCAGGTGACGATCATCCTTGCATGACTCAGTTCCACTAGCACAGATGAAAATTATTGGAAGACAAAAAATGCCATGCCTTTTATAGATGATTAGGGACTCTGACACACCTATCGACTCAGACTTGACAATGTTTAAAGTTAGATTTTTTATCTTCATTTATTGAACAAATGAGTCAACCAGACTCCAGGGAGAATGTGGTGTTTTCTGTGCCTCCTGTTCAAAGAAAATCATTTTCATTTATCCCCTATTCCTAGCCACTGGTTTCCTTTTGTTTGCCTTATGGTACAATAATTTATTGTTATAACAACAGCATTGTGCTCTAAATTTACGTCTAACAGAAGTGCAGAAATTATACTATCGTGCCAAAAGCTTTACTCTTCCGTTACATGTAGCCAGCACACCATGTTTTGTAAAAATAAGAGGATCCAGTTCTGTGGTTTCATGTTAGTTACCTTATAGTTTCTATGTAATTAGTGCCACTTAATGTATGTTACCAAAAATAAATACATCTATCACAGAAAATAAAAAAGTGGATCCATCAAAATAACCAATAAGTACTAAATAATTTTATTTAATATATTGAAAAGCAGATCTTCACCTGGATTTATGGATTCATTTAATAATTAAGATATTTGAGGAACTTACATTTTTCAAATAAATTTAAATGTGTGAGAAATGTCAAAGTTTCAAAATATTTTTAAAAGAAAATTTAGGCAAATTCTATTATGTTCTTATATCAATACAAGTCCATTGTAGAAAATTTTGAAAATATAAATAAGAGTAATTAAAAAGGAAGAAAATGTCTTCTGATGTATATCCTTTTAGAATCAACAATATATAATACTCAAATACAGAATCATGCTAATTCCAAAGCTATTCCTTACATATAACAACATAAAATAAACACTGATATAAAAAGATAATCCTGTGTTAAAGACCGAATTACAAGGTGTTGAACATTTATCCAGCCTACAGACTGCTGCGGTGGAAAATGGCCAAATTCATGGCCATTTCCAAGAAAAGGGTCTGCAGGTTGTCTTCCCTGAGGTCACTTTGCACCCAGGCTCTGGGCTGCCCAGCACCGCTATCAGACCTGTGAGACGTGCCTGGACCCCCTCCCTTTGAATCTGAATGTGAACTGAACATGGAAAAACAGAAGCAACAGAGGAAGAGACTGGGGAAGACCCCCCTGCTGATGGGAGGTGAGGTATGGAGCCCTGAGGAAATGAGGTAGAAAACGAAATCCATTCCATTCCCATGCAGGCTGGCTACGTGACTGCTGAAATCGGGTTTCTTTATTTCTAATGTTACTAAAGATACAACTTTCTAAGTATGTAGTATCTTAAACAGAGAAAGCCCAACACGACCTACACTAGCTACATTTCCTCACTTACTGACTGTGCAATGCTCCATTGCCTAGAGATAGTGTCGTTTTCATTTAGAACCAAACCCTCAATACACATCCTCGTACACATATCATTTTATATTTGTCAGTTTTTAAACTTCTAAAAGTTGTGAGTTATTGTTATGGCCTAAAGGAAATAAATCTACCACGTCTTTTTAAATATTTATTTACTTAAGCATTTGTGTTTGTCTTCATGAATCACATGTACAGAAATGTTAGGAGAAATTTTTTAAAAAGAAAAGAAGAAAAGAATCATGTCAGTGGCAGTCACCAGTAAATTGAGAACGATGATTAGTCAATGTGTCTTATTCAGCTCTACAAACAAGTTCTTACTTAGCTCTGTAAGTTCTTACTTGCTCAATAAGTCTCAAATGCGTATTGGGCACTTACATACTGGACAGTCTGCATGAATGAGACACAGTCCTTGGAGGCAGAGTGCTTTGCAAACAGTAACCATTCAATAAGCAATCATCACATTGAATTCAAACCACAGAGAAACAAACTTACCTGATTCCTGTGGCCAACGCTATAGGAGTACGAGAAAGTCGCGATAATGTTTCTATAACCTGAAAAAAGAGGGCAGTGTTAATTAGATACATATTTCATAAAAGATAAAATATTTTCCCCAAAATCATAGTGTTATCATCTATATTAACACTGGCAGCAGAAATGTAAATTTGCAGATGCCCAAGATGTGTGGGATGGGAAGAGCTGTGTGACTGGAAAGTATAAACACCTGAGTTATAATTTTGTCCTTTTCAATAACTTCAGGACTCTAAGGTTACTGACTCATTTGGTCTGCAGTTTCCGGGAAAACAGGGGTTACACAAGGTGATCCTGAATGTCTTGCATCTCTATGTCCATAGAATCTGAAAGATCCTGTAGAGCTGCACTGTCCAAAGCAGCAGCCACTAGCTAGCCACACGAGGCTGCTTAAATTTAAGATAATTAAAATTTTAAAAACAAAATATTAAGTTCCTTGGTTGCACTGACCTCATTTCAAGTACACAATAGCCACATGGGGCTAGCAGGTACTGTATTAGCCTACACAGACATCAAACATTTTCCTTATCACAGAAAGTTCTATTGAATAGCACTGCTGTACACCACGGTGGTTTAGAGTGGGCTCTTGAATCAGACCACATGGGCTCAAATCCTGGCTTTACCATGCATTAGCCATATAACCTTGGGCAAACTACTTAACTTCTCTAGGCTTCAGTTTTTGCATCTGGATACTGCCTATAATAGATTATTAATAATCATTAAATTATTGTAAGGATTAAGAAGGTAATACATGAAAATAAATGGCAGCTATAATTTGTCATTGTACACTTTAAGAAAATTTACTTATTCTAATTTTGAGTGCTTTCAGAAAAAGTTTCCTAAATTATCATGGATTATCTAGATATTTCTAAGATATCTCATGGAGACCTTTAGTACCTAAACCTAAACGTACCTTGCCCTAGTTGTAGCATTAATACCTTGCAATTTCACCCTCTCTTCCCACATTGATGCCAAAGATCATCTCTTTGAAAGACTTCCTGAGGATCAAGAAGCTAAAATGTGTTTTTCCCATGAAGCCAGTTTCTAAGATACCATTTTCCCTCTCGAAACTAAAACCTTACAGAGGTTCTATTATAAGGCCTATTCAGAATGAGGGGAGAAAAGGTAAAACTCTGGATTGAAGTAATCTTTGAATTCTTCAGTTCAAAGATGGAAACAAAAGTAAGGATCCCAGCACTGTACGGCCGTCTCCTGAGAGTGTCAGCCACACGCATATTATCTCTAACCTACTTCACGGGCCTGTGCGTTGTGTGGTTAGAATAGCTCTGCAGTAAGAAGCCCTGGATGTGTCCAGTTTTCAGCTAAACTCAACTTTATCAGCCTTTGGAAAACACATAACAACTAACTGCTTGCTTCATGGAGTTACTGCAAAGCTAAAGGAGATAATGCCCAAATGCTGGACTCAATAAATGTGAGCTTTTATTACTGCACAAAATTAGTATTACATACAAATAAAATTTAACTGAAAGCCTTTATGCAATATCTTCCTGGTTTAACCTAGTTGAACACTGGATAGGAAAGCAAGACACGATCACCCAGATAAAACTCGCTATTAGTTAATTTCCCATAACAAAGATAAAGCATCTCAGGAATCCATTAATTCAAAACATTGCCAATGAACAACTAATAAATGTATCAAAATAAACTGATTCAAGATAGAAATGATCACTTGCTAAAATTCCAAAATTATGCATTATTGAGTGAAAAGTCTAGATCTTGGAAGGTTCTGGAATACTCCATGGCGTAATATTAAGACTCATGAATTAACTACATTGTTGGATTTCTGCATGAGCCTTCCGCTGAGGTGGTACTGTTTTATAGTTAGGGGTGAA
The DNA here is from genome assembly GCA_004026885.1 of Lyroderma lyra. Taxonomy (NCBI): domain Eukaryota; kingdom Metazoa; phylum Chordata; class Mammalia; order Chiroptera; family Megadermatidae; genus Lyroderma; species Lyroderma lyra. Next base: position 1,563 of record PVJL010003705.1, on the reverse strand, counting down.
ATCTGCCCTTGATCCTATTTTACACCATGATCCCCACAGTTGCTCCTCAGCAACGTGAAAATGAACAGTAGCATTAGCATTTCTATGTATTGCACTATTGCTATTATTTACTTTAGCAAAAGTGTATTTTATTCCTGGGGGGTGCTTTACAATAATTATCGCACCTACAAGGTAAGAAGGCATTCTCTGTTCCTTTTGCTACCAGTCACCTGAACGGCTCCCCGTCCCCTGCACCAGCCCGCAGACTGCAGTTCGGTATGTTCACGTGAGTGTCCACCAGAGGGCGCCAGAAGACAGCCCCGTGTTGCGTTCCTCGCACGCCGCTTCGGAAGCGCCGAACCCACCGCCTATGTTACTCACTCAGCGTCTGTATCACTACTCGTATGTATCCTACTCGTATGTATCCTACTCGTATGTGTCACTACTCGTATGTGTCACTACCCGTAACAGAGAAGGACAGTCGGAAGGACGGAAGGATACTCTGTAGCATGTGTGAGGGTGGCTCTGTTTTGTGTCCATCCACTAGCTCTAAGCTTAGCCAAAGCAAACGAAGACTGCTTACCCACGCTGGGTTCGGGGCCGCGCGTGTTCTGTGGAGGCGGAGTGGGCCGGGTTCGGGACAGACGCGCTTACCAGCTACTGCCAGGCCCGGGTCCTCTAGCAGAGACTGACGTGCCAGCAGGCACGGCCACCAAGCTTACCGCACAGGTACTGACATAGGTAATGCGCATTGCATGTGTGTGTACATACATCCCCCAAGACAGTGAAGTTTATTTCCCTGAAATGTGTTAATTTCCACATTATTACCTCAAAATTATATGAAATTATGGACATTAAGTCACACAAGGGGGAGGGGGCAACTAGTCAGAATATCTGACAGCTAACAGGCCAACAGCTGCTGAACCCACGTCGTGGATTTTCTCTCTTTGCTGACACACACGCTTGCAGGACAGGGGCAGTGGCATTTGTGAGGGAGTGAAATAATTCGGGGGATGTTCGCCGGTACCGTGGGGGGCGGGGGAAGGGAAGGCAGACAGCAGGGCCGAGGCTGCTGTTCAGACGAGCCCTGAGCCGTGTGAAGGACGGATGGGACTGGGAGGACATGGGGTACAGACAAGGGGCCAGGCGACGCTCCAGGGCGTGTTCCAATCCTCCAGGTGAGAAATAAGAGGTCAGAGCTAGCCCCCAGCGGTGGGGACAGAGAAGAGGCCCACGCGGGAGAAGTGCATGGGACTAGCGGCCCGTGCCCTGTGGAGCCCAGCAAGAACCCAGGACACCCCCGGCGGGCTGCGCGGAGGAGGCCAGCTCCTTGCCGCCTTCCGGGAAAGCCACCGGACGGTGCTGAGCCGAAAGCGCTCGTCCCCTCTGTGTCACTCCGCATGGCTACCCACGCACGCCCTGATCTCACCAGCCATTCCTCTGCCTCCGATCTCAGACCTGCGTGTCCCCACAGGACGCTGGACATAACTGCCCTAGCACCTATCAGCTTAGTGAGAAATCTATTTGCTGTTTAAAATCTTTCAAAAGGACTTACGTTCTATTTTGTAAAATTGAAATGATACA